>JACXGM010010789.1:6766-26023 GCA_016801145.1 Umbra pygmaea | reverse complement strand
TGAAGCTTTTCAGCAGATGGAAGCATGAAATGCTCCAAAATCTCCTGATAGCTAGCTGCATTGACCCTGCCCTTGATAAAACACAGTGGACCAACACCAGCAGCTGACATGGCACCCCAGACCATCACTGACTGTGGGTACTTAACACTGGACTTCAGGCATTTTGGCATTTCCTTCTCCCCAGTCTTCCTCCAGACTCAGGCACCTTGATTTCCGAATGACATGCAAAATTTGTTGTTGTTTTGTTGTGCTGCTTCTCTGTAGCCCAGGTCAGGCAATTCTGCTGCTGTTTCTGGTTCAAAAGTTGCTTGACCTGGGGAATGCGGCACCTGTAGCCCATTTCCTACACATGCCTGTGCACGGTGGCTCTGGATGTTTGTACTCCAGACTCAGTCCATTGCTTCCGCAGGTCATCCAAGGTCTGGAATCGGTCCTTCTCCACAATCTTCCTCAGGGTCCGGTCACCTCTTGTCGTTGTGCAGCGTTTTTTGCCACACTTTTTTTCCTTCCCACAGACTTCCCACTGAGGTGCCTTGAAACAGCACTCTGGGAACAGCCTATTTGTTCAGAAATTTCTTTCTGTGTCTTACCCTCTTGCTTGAGGGTGTCAATGATGGCCTTCTGGACAGCAGTCAGGTCGGCAGTCTTACCCATGATTTTGAGTAATGAAACAGGCTGGGAGTTTTTAAAAGCCTCAGGAATCTTTTGCAGGTGTTTAGAGTTAATTAGTTGATTCAGATGATTAGGTTAATAGCTCGTTTAGAGACCCTTTTCATGATATGCTAATCATATCATGAAAAGGGTATCTTTCAGATAGGAATTTTGGGTTTTCATGAGCTGTATGCCAAAATCATCAGTACTAAAACAATAAATGACCTGAAATATTTCAGTTGGTGTGCAATGAATCTAAAATATATGAAAGTTAAATTTTTATCATTACATTATGGAAAATAATGAACTTTATCACAATATGCTAATTTCTTGAGAAGGATCTGTACTTTTCACCAATGTTTTCTCTCCATGCTTTACGCTCTTTCACAAACTAGATCCTTTTGGCAACAACTGTTTTTAGCTGCACATTAACCAAGCACAACCCTTCATTCTAAGATGCCTTTGCACGATTTAACAGTATAGATTTCCTTCTGTCCCTCCAGCAATTGACATTAAAGGACTGTTGAGACAGACCGGATGAAGAGGACAAATGTGGGAGGACAAGAGGCTGCATTGTAGAAACCATTTTAGCTAGAATTATCTATGTTTCACATAATGTCAGGCTGTGTATGTGTGTGTTCGTATGGGTGTGTGTGTGTGTGCGTGTGTGGGTGTATGAATGTGGGTAGATGTGTGTGCACATGTCCAAGGTCAGGCAATCACAGCTGGTTCCTTCATTCCATCCAACATCCTTCTCTCTCATTGGTCACTCAACTGCCATGTCTATTCAATCTGCTATATTGATATGTGTGTAGCCCCGAGTGTGTGTCTGAATTGGCCCAAGGAGATTAACAGAGATTTGGTATGGAGGACATTTTAAGTGCTGTGCAAAGATCCAGATTCACTGATCAATTATTAATGAGGAACACTGGACTAAAACCATGTCCTATTCCCTCTCCTTCACTGTCTCTCTCTCTGTTGAATCTGCTTTTCTCTCTCAACGTCTCTCTCCCTACTAACGTCACGTTGTCTTTCTAAAGGTCGCCAGCCGGATGATCGTTCTGTCTGTTTGTTAGAACCTTGTTGTGAATATAATAGTGAATACAGCAGACTCTAGCTAGCATGGTATAACATTCAAGTGAAATAGATGTAGGGCTGGAAAGCAAACTAGGTCAAAATCACTTGTGGAAATGGTGTTTGGGGTATATATTCAAAACACTACAAATGCTCCAAACAAACTGTAATCTCACGCGACTATAGCATAACTAGATAAGTCAAAAGCTCAGCAACAGATTGCGGGAGGGACGGATAAAGAGCGCCGTGTAAAAGTGACGAGGGTGATTTAATGCGTTAAAATGATTTGCTCAAGCACATTAGCTCTCATTAAACCCTGCTGTAATTATGAGGGAATCTGTGTAACACTAATAACACTCAGATGTTAAATTCATTTTAAGCTTTCTATCATATAAATACACACACACTAAAAACTTGTCTTGCATAAACAGACACATACTACAATACATGATTAACAAAAGCTCATTAAAAAAACACAGGCAGACACTGATGAACAATGTCTTCAAGCAGACAGACAGAAAGGCAGGCAGGCAGACAGACAGGCTGACACTGATGAACCATGTCTCTAAGCAGACAGACAGACAAACAGGCTGATACTAATTAACCATGTCGCTAAGCAGACAGATAGGCAGGCAGACAGACAGACAGGCTGACGCTGATGAACCATGTCTATAAGCAGACAGACAGACAGGCAGGCAGACAGGCAGACAGGCAGACAGGCAGACAGGCTGACACTGATGAACAATGTCTCTAAGCAGACAGACAGGCAAGCAGACGAACTGTTAACTGGAAGCTGTGAAAGCGTTGTCCCCTTCTGTCATCTCTCTTGTCCCTCAACACTGTTTCAATGCTGTCCACCATGGCCGGAGGAAGAAACGTCTGTGTGTGTGTGTGTTTGTGTGTGTGTGTGTTTGTGTGTGTGTGTGTTTGTGTGTGTGTGTGTGTGTGTGTGTTTGTGTGAAGGAGCGGTGACAAATGACCTACTTCTGTTTTTCCTGGATGGACTTGCCTGCCAGTCATCCTACGTTCAGGCGATTGCCACTGGAGTGAAGTCTACGTGTATTTTTGTTTGTGTAGTTTGTATTTATGTTTGTTTGTGTGGTGTGTGTGGCGTGTGTTTGTGGGGTTACTATGAGCTTGCCCGGCCGCATTGCAGTGTGGTTAGCCTGGCTACCCCTTGTTTGTTAAGCCCTCATTATTTTCTGGTTTGAGCCAGGCTCAGACCGACCGTGAGCAGCAAGTGGCCCAGTGGTTCATGGGTAATGTGATCCCTGCTTTGAACAGTGCATCCTCAATGCCCTGACGGGACGTGTTTCCACCTGACTGCACTGTCCTCCACTGCTCTCTTCAACCGTCCCCTGGTCACTTATCCTGTCGGTTCCTCTTGCCCTCGTCTGTCTGTCTGTCTGTCTGTCTGTCTGTCTGTCTGCTACTCTGCAACGGCCATGCTCAAAGCAATACACCATAGAATCAGAGCTCATTAATTGGGATATGGTTTAATAGCAATGTATTGGCTGACTGGGATATTTACTCCAACTTAGTTCAATAGGGTTTGGCATCCATTTTAAATAAGCAACATTATGAGAGGTATCAAATGGTGAATGGGGATTGACTTGTCTCGTCCTGCTAGCAATAATTCTGATTATAGCTTAAGATGCATTTACCGTACTACTAATGGGATGTTGGCTGGTCACAACTAGCTATCTTAAAATGAATGCGCTAACTGTATGCCTCTCAGAACAAGCGTGTCTGCTAAATGACTGAAATAAAAAATAAAATATAGAGTAGCATATCACTTAAGAGTGACAGAAAGGAGAGGAATTCTCATGAATATTTTACTTCATGCACTGCTAGCTATAAATACATGGAAGCAATCAGGACATGATCTTATGTTTCTTTTTTAATTGGGTAACATACTCTGGCTGAATAGCCCTAGACTATTCATGGAGACAAACCATCTATCATTATGTTAAAGAAAAGTGAAATCCTCCTTTAACATGGACAGTGGACAGGTATGACATGCATGGTAGGAGGTGATATGTTCTTACCTCTGCATGCCAGCTCTTAGTGAGGCTGAGTAGCGCCAGTCTGAACTGGGAGCCTTGGGCTGTAGGAGAGAGAGGGAAAGGTCTTGAGTCTTAAGCACTGCAAGAAATCACACAAGCAAAACCCAATATCTGCTCATGAATAAGTCACGGCATGAACCACAAGTAGTGTATTCACTGACACACACACACACACACACACACACACACACATACTAATGACGACAGCTTGCCGCTGGCTGTGGAGAGAATTGAGTGATGAATTTAGCTGGAGCTCCAGTTACCACTCCCCTCCTCCTCCTCCCGTCCTCCTCCTCCCCTCCTCCTCTTCCCCTCCTCTTGCTCCTCCCTTTTCTTGCTCCTCCCCTCCTCTTGCTCCTCCCCTCACCTCCTCCTCATCCTCTGAGAAAGTGATGACTTTGAGACATAAGGCAGTGGACAGAGCACCCCAGCCAGACCAGCCGCCGACCCTGACTCTCTGACACACAACCTCCGGCCGCCCCCCCGCCCCCGGGTCAAACCACTCAGTTACCATGGAGACTTGGCGTAACACTCACATTCCTGTTTGTGTTAATGGACTCCATCAGGGCGGCAGCTGTCCAACTTCCCATCTGTGTCTTTTCCCCATTCCTCATTCTATTGTTAGTTTGTTGTCCTACATACCAAGGTTCAACTTGTCTATTTTGTCATGTTTAAGGCACTTGGTTCAACGCTAGAAACAAAATGTGTTTTTCATTTAACACACGAAAACCTTAGCGTCCTCATCTCTCTAATTCTCCTAAGTTCTGTTCCTCTGCTGCAGCTCCATTCTCTTCCCTTTCTACTCAGATCCAAACGTTCACTGCCACAGTATCACCCTGAATGGGTCCGTCAAGCCTCAACATAGTGACCACACGGGCGCCCATCCTCCGCCTCCTTACACCCCTCCAGTGAAGGTCACAGGTGGAGGAGGATATGAGGAGGCAAGGGGGGAGACAATGGGCCACACGGGAGAAGCGATATCATTTCGCCCACCCCGGGCCAGAAATCTGGACAAAGTAAATATGACACCATCACAACAGCACTGTGCGAGTGGCGCAGGAAACGGTCACCACCTGCAGCCTCGTGGCCTTACAGTGTGGTGAAATATCCGGCTGAACTTTGAACACCAGCCAACACCTAAGGACACAACTGCCGACCCACCAGTTCACTCTAAAAGGTAGATGACAAAATGTATGCCTCATTAAGTTAATATTTTAATGGAAGCAAAATATGTGAATAAAGGATGTAAGCTCTCTTCCATGTGCCCTGGGGAAGTTCCAGTTAAAACTATGCCATAAACATCAGCTTGAGCTTCACTTGTAACCACATACTGTAACTATGTAGATTCAAATGTGCCTTTTCCCATTCCAAACCTTACAGTGTCAAATGCACTATATCTGTTCTGAGACCAGCAGTAAGAACCTATGCTTGCTCTGTTATGGTGACCCATTTCCTGCGCTGTCCACAAGGCTGATGTCGACTTCCTGAAGAAGGAGAATCGACCGTAGTCTCTACACGCAGCCCATTCATCACCCTGAAATCCAATATATGGCCCTAATGAGAAAGACCTGGTATCCCTGAAGGAGTAATTCAGACAGCCCATCACATCATCACCAGGGAAACAGCCTGTTCAAATGCTCCATGGCAACACACAAACCACCGCGCACGAACAGTGTCTTCGAGGATACAGAGAGAACATATATTTGTTTCTATGTTTCATCAATTCCATGAAGAAATACAGGGAGCAGTAGATTACATTCTGACTCCACACACAAAGATAGAAAGATACCAAGGATTTAAAAAAAACTTGACCTCCCGAGTAACGTACATTATTCTCACACTCCAACACTCCAACAACCTGTGACTTGATCACCATGATACAATCTGCACTCCAACATTTCAAAATGAAAATGTTACGAATTACTTTATGTTTGCGTAGAATTTCTAATGCATCCACTAAGGATTGTGCCTGCTGTAATATAACGATGCCTGTTCATGTGGCACGTGTTTGTGTACATGAGATTGAACACGCTAACAGGTTAGACACAAGCATCTGGGATGTAGTCATAGCTGCAGTCTGATGCATTCCAACAGTTGAACATACAAACAGACAAACATAAGCCAAATACAAATCTGTGATATATCTGGAGTATCCTGTATCAAGTGTAGATCAGACGATTATCAAACGTATATGTGGAGTACAGTTTATCTACAATATAGCAGCCCCTTCCAGTCAAAGTGAATATACATAGGGGTTAGAGTAATAATAGAGAAGGGATATTATGAAATTGAATTTGGTATTCATATGTATTCGAGATGGGAGAGACAGAACGACAAAGAAGGAGATAAATGTAGAGAGAAAGAGGGGTGAGAGAAATCTGGCCTGTTGTATTCTCCCCATCTCTCTCTCTCTCTGAGTGGACACCTCTGGCATGGATACAGAGCTGCTGGCACCTCCGCCAATGATGCTTCGTCCAATCACATTGCATCCCCAGGCCCTGTCCTCATCAAACCAACCAATCCCGCTGCGCAATCGAGAAACACACCGCCGGCAGTTAATTAAAGAGCAAGAACAAACATGACTGGCATTTAATGAGCAAAGAACGCCGGAGGAGAGCAAAGCTATCACCTAAACATTGTCCAAACATTCCCTAAACATCTCATGAACATAGACTAAACATTACCTACACATTACTTTATTTCTCCCTCTTCTTCGCCCATTACTCCACCTCTTCTTCAGTTATTTCATAGTCGTGGAACACAATGCCAAACTTTTCTGCGGCCAACAATTATGGTCAGCAGAGTAACATTAACACCCAGACTATCCATGTTCACAGAGTAACATTAACACCCAGACTATCCATGTTCACAGAGTAACATTAACACCCAGACTATCCATGTTCACAGAGTAACATTAACACCCAGACTATCCATGTTCACTGAGTAACATTAACACCCAGGCTATCCATGTTCACAGAGTAACATTAACACCCAGACTATCCATGTTCACTGAGTAACATTAACACCCAGGCTATCCATGTACACTGAGTAACATTAACACCCAGACTATACATGTTCACAGAGTAACATTAACACCCAGACCATCCATGTTCACTGAGTAACATTAACACCCAGACAAAGCAATATTAATACGCAGACTGTCTTCTTGTTCACAGAGCAACATTAACACCCAGAGAGTCCATGTTCACAGAGCAACATTAATACCCAGACGTTCCATGTTCACAAAGTAACATTTACACCCAGACGGTCCATGTTCTCAGAGTAACATTTACACCCAGACAGAGCAACATTTACACCCAGACTGTCTCCATGCTCACAAAGCAACATTAACACCCAGACGGTCCATGTTCTCAGAGTTACATTAACACCCAGACAGAGTAACATTAACACCCAGACTGTCTCTATGTTCAAAGAGCAACATTAACACCCAGACTCTCTCCATGCTCACAGACTCTCTCCATGCTCACAGAGCAACATTTACACCCAGACTGTCTCTATGCTCACAGAGCAACATTAACACCCAGACGGTCCATGTTCTCAGAGTTACATTAACACCCATATAGAGTAACATTAACACCCAGACTGTCTCTATGTTCAAAGAGCAACATTAACACCCAGACTCTCTCCATGCTCACAGAGCAACATTAACACCCAGACTCTCTCCATGCTCACAGAGCAACATTAACACCCAGACTCTCTCCATGCTCACAGAGCAACATTAACACCCAGACTCTCTCCATGCTCACAGAGCAACATTAACAGCCAGACTGTCTCCATGCTCACAGAGCAACATTAACACCCAGACTGTCTCTATGCTCACAGAGCAACACTAACACCCAGACGGTCCATGTTCTCAGAGTTACATTAACACCCATACAGAGTAACATTAACACCCAGACTGTCTCTATGTTCAGAGAGCAACATTAACACCCAGACTGTCTCCATGCTCACAGAGCAACATTTACACCCAGACTGTCTCCATGCTCACAGAGCAACATTAACACCCAGACGGTCCATGTTCTCAGAGTTACATTAACACCCAGACAGAGTAACATTAACACCCAGACTGTCTCTATGTTCAAAGAGCAACATTAACACCCAGACTGTCCATGTTCACAGAGCAACATTAACACCCAGACTGTCCATGTTCACAGAGCAACATTAACACCCAGACTGTCCATGTTCACAGAGCAACATTAACACCCAGACTGTCCATGTTCACAGAGCAACATTAACAGCCAGACTGTCCATGCTCAAAGAGCAACATTAACACCCAGACTGTCTCTATGTTCAGAGAGCAACACTAACACCCAGACGGTCCATGTTCACAGAGCAACATTTACACCCAGAGTGTCTTTCTATCCAACAATGCCCATTCGCAGATTACTCTGGGGTTCACTGTCCTGAAACTACTGGACCAATCTGACTGAGGTCGTTCCAGAACAATGACACCAACGATCACCATACCAACTTAAACTGTTTACAGCAGTCAATTCAACTGTACAGTTCTGTTGTTGAAAGCAATGCCACTAGCTACCCTATTAGAAAATCTGCAAGCCCTATACTGGATTCCCAATGTATGTTAAAGAACAATATTATTAAAAGTTCTAATATTTTACCAAGTTGGGTGCACTAGAATACATTATCATTGTCAGCAACAAACTGGAAAGACCCACAACAACAATATGTAATTATCATAATTTGAGTACTCTGTTTATCCTAGTTTTACTGGAAATGGATGCAGCAGTGGAGTTCACTTCTGAGTGGAGGTGGGAATACAAAATGGAGAGCGAGAGAGAGAGAAACCGAGAGCAACGTTTTTCCCCGAATAACCACGATGAAAAATATTCTGATGACAGCTCTAAACGACCGCAGAGGGGGGCGGCGCTGAAACCGTTCATACTCTGAATCATCAGAAACAAACAACAGCCCTCTGCAGACTCCAATCACCACAAGCACACGCACGCGCGCACACACTCACCATGCAGCGTTGAAAGTGGAGCTTCCCGCCGTCACATACACAGCTCCATGAAGACACTGAGCGAGCAAGACCACACACACACACCTGAAATATCAACATGCACTACACGCAAAGCGCAGAGGAAATTAGAGAACATACTGCAGCAAAGTGCCTGTTCTGTATGTACACCGAGATCTCATAGAAGAGTTGGGCGAGGAGACAGCTGTGCTGCTGCAACACAAAGCATTCAGTCGGTGCTATAGCGACTTCTGACAAAATCAAACTACATTCTAGATAGAGCGGAACTGGGAGTGGCACTGCGATTTTAAAGCTGCTGACAAGGTATAACTGATTTATATATGGCATCACAACTGCCAAAAATGTATTGAAAGAGTTTGATCAATAGGAGCACTGCCTGATATGATTATATGATTAGAGAAAAAGGCCCTCACACACCCTAGTTTGCACTGCCTGAGAGGCAAAAAAACAATACTTCATACAAAACTGTGTAATAAAGCAATGCATGAAACAGCTTGTAAGTGTGTTGCTCGCACACACCTGTATGGCGGTGGCGTCTGGCATGCTGAGCCTGCGTACAAACATCTGGCTCTGTCCGCTCTGGCTGGTCACGTATCCCCCGGAGCCCCAGGTGCCACTGTGGGGCCGCCCGGTGTTGTAGAACATGAATGTGTCGCTCCCGGATGTGGCCGTCATGCACGTCTTATAGCAATACGTTTTAGTCATGGAGCCGTTCCCCCGCACCTCGATGTAGTGCGGCTCCACCTTCAGGTCCCTCCGTAGAGCCACGTTGTTGTTGGGTTGACCCTGACCCCCTCCGCCGCCACCTCCTCCACCGCCCCCGCCGGCCGAGGTGCCCCCGTCGGGGACGCTCTTCTGGGACACGCAGCACGGGGAGCATGATCCGGGCTGGGTGCAGTAGGCGTGGCAGCGGACAATGGCCAGCACCACCACGGTGACCAGGAACACGAAGGTGGTGGCGCTCAGGGCCACGATCAGGTAGAGGGTCACGTTGGAGAACAGCTGCGTGCTGTGAGGCCTGATGATGCGCTTGGGGTCCGGGGTCAGCTTTGGGGGCAGCTCCATGACGTGCACGTTGACGATGGCGGTGGAGGAGAGCGGGGGGAGGCCGTGGTCGCGGACCAGCACGGTGAGCAGGAAGGAGGTGGAGTTATCCTCGCTGACGCGCCGAGTGGTGCGGATCTCCCCGGTATGCTCGTGGACTTTAAACAGGTCCAGGTCAGAGCTGGTCTGATCCAGGGCGTACACCAGCCAGGCATTCTGACCCGCATCCCCGTCCCACGCCACCACCTTTGTCACCATCGCCCCCGCCTCTGCGTTCTTCATCAGCGTCTCGGTGGTCCTCGTTCCGTTGGCTGGAGGATAGACTATTCGTGGGGAGTGGTCATTCTGGTCCATGATGTAAACATAGACCGTTGCCACGCGGCTGAGGTGTGGCACGCCGCCGTCCTGGGCTTTCACCTGGAAGTGGAACTCTCTGAGCTTCTCGAAGTCGAAGGAACGCAGAGCGTAGGCCTCGCCCGTGTCTGGCTTGATGCTGACGTAGCTGGCCACTGGGATGCCGTGGTTGTTGTCATTCAGGACGGTGTAGGTGATGCGAGCGTTCTCCCCGGCGTCGGCGTCCAGGGCCTTCACCACACACATGGAAGCGCCGGGCGCGTTGTTCTCCGTCATGTACACTGTGTAGGAGGTCTGTTCAAAGCGAGGAGGGTTGTCATTGACATCAGCTACGTCTACCTTAATGGTCATGTGTGAGGACAGGGCTGGGGTCCCACCATCGACAGCCGTTACAGTGACGTTGTAGGTGGAGATGGTCTCTCGGTCCAGGAAGGCAGAAGTGACTAAGGTGTAGTGGTTTCTGAAAGACTTGATCTTAAATGGGAGTCCAGGTTGGATCTCCAGCGTCACCTGCTTGTTCTGGGTAGAGTCCCTGTCATTAACACTGATCAAAGCCACTACTGTGTCAGCCCGTGCGTCCTCACGGACTGGACTGGACAGTGATGACAGCACAATTTCAGGAATGTTGTCATTCACATCCAAGACCTCCACCACCACTTTACAATGTACTGCTACAGCAGAAGGGCCCCTGTCCATGGCTTGTATATACATCTCATAGGAATTCGTCTCTTCATAGTCTATGTTGTGCTTCACTCGGATTTCTCCTGTATCTGTATCCAAGGAGAACATCTGTCTTACCCTCTCTGGAGTATAGCTGCTAAAAGAATAAAACACATCCCCATTGGTGCCTTCATCCGGGTCTGTGGCATTCAACTTTATCACCAGAGCGCCCTTGGGTGAGTTCTCCGACAGTTTCACTTTGTACACAGAGTTATCGAAAGCCGGGACGTTGTCATTGGAATCCAGGACACGCACATTTATTTTGGATGTGCCGGTGCGCGCAGGGGTGCCTCCATCCACAGCTGTCAGTATCAACTGATGAGACGGTGTATGCTCGCGGTCAAATGGCTTTTTGAGCACGAGCTCAATGTGCTTGCTGTTTGCCAATGGCTTGTTTGAGTCCAGCGCCAGGTGCTCGTTGTTGCTAAGCCGATAGAGCCGAACCGAGTTGGAGCCGTCGTCTGCGTCCTGCGCGCCCTCAATAGGGAACCGCGAACCTGTTAGAGCGGACTCTGAGATCTCCAGCTGGTACTCGTCCCGGGGGAACTGTGGTGAGTTGTCATTAGCATCCAGAATCTCCACCTCCACGTTGTGCACCTCGAGAGGGTTCTCAACCACCACCTCTAGGTTAAGGAAACAGGTGCCGCTGAATTCACACAGCGTCTCCCGGTCAATCCGGTCACTCACCGACAGCTTACCGTTTTTATGATTTATGTTGAAATATCTCCGTGCACTGTCCGAGGTGATTTTGATGCGTCGCGAGGAGAGCTTTCGCAGGTCCAGCCCCAAATCTCGAACAATTTCGCCGACCACAGCCCCATTCTCCAGCTCCTCCGGAATGGTATATCGTATTTGTGCATTTGAAAGGCCACTGAGTACAAAAATCACAAAATAAAAAGTAAAAGGCACATTCTGCGTTATGCTGTAACAGCATCGCGCCTCCACAGCCATCGCAAGCAGGCAAGGTCCGCAGACGGATTAGAAATAGCTTTCCGCCTTTTTAGCTTGCCGTGCGTCCCCACCCGCCACATTAAAAACGAGGGGAAGAGTCCATGCGTTAGCCCCTACTATGTGCAGGACGACCAAAGCATCCTCTCGGGTACAGTTGCTTGTTTAAAATGACATTTTCCTGCTACATCCATGTTTTCCTTTGTCCGTTCGGCGGCTGCTTTTTTCCTCTTTCTCCTCAGCGCAGCAGACTCTTGTTTCCCTCTCACGGGTGCTGCCTAACACTCTCTTCCTCGCTCTCTCCTACCCCTCCCTCTCCCTCTCTGTGCGTTGGTGTCTGTGGGCAGCGGGGGAGGGGCGCCATGCTCTCAACCCATACTGACTGCATTTCAGCACCTTCGATTGAAAACAGCGTCAAATAAGAATAAAAAATCCCTTCACAGCATACCAATAATATTTTTTTTCTAAATCGATCCATTAATATTTTTAAACACCAATCTTTTTCTATATTTCTGAGAGAATTTTTCGAGGACAGTCTGGGGTTTTTTATCAGAGGGAGAGCGAGCAAGTGCCACCGCCCTTTTCATTGTGTTCTGGGATACATTGCCAATCTGATTTATCGGTTCGCCTAGGCGATTACTGCTCTATTTTCATTGATCCAAACCTGCAATTACAGCAAAGCTCTGTAAGCCTAACGAAATGAAGAAAAATAAATAAAATGAGCAACATAGATTTAATCGAATACAATAAGAATAATGCATCGAGAGTCATAAGAAAATACATGTATGCATATATAAATGCATCATTGTATTTGTGAATCCATTTCCATGATAAAATTAGTTGTTTACTGTGTGTGTATACTTTCTGTTTAAGATAACATTTGCGTTATTATAGTAAAGAAGGGATATGTCCTTGAAATGCATGAACTGGTTTAACAGAACTGGACAAATCAAGTTAAGGTTACACATTAGATATCGTAAAATACATAAAGACAATATAACGACAGAGAAAATACAGAAGATGTGTGCTATTACGATGGTGTTATTGAATGCCTGTTACTGTATTTAGGCTCTTTCAGGAGCTCGAAAGCAAACAAATTGTGTCAACGTTCTGTCGCTGTACACGAGCCCGGGTGCTGAAACTGACAGCTTTGGCTGCCCGCGCCGTCCTTTCACTTATTGCCGCGAGAGTGGCAGCTGGGATGATCATGTATTAAGATTGCAGGGGTACTTGGCTGCCGCTCCAGTTTCACATCATATTCCCGCAGCACACAGGATCACCCCCTTTAGGCGTTGTCATGTGGGGCATGTTCATATGGGTGAGCGGGGCGAAACAAAACAGGTCAGCAACAAGATGCTCTGGACTTGTCCCTGCGCCACTTCTGTCAAAACAAACTAGCAGTGTCCTCTTCTGTCAGAAACAAAATAGTCGAGCGCGTGCACATCGCAGAATTCAGACTAATTTCTTAGTTTTGCATTCCTTATCGAGAAGTACCAGCGTATATGTTCGGTTTGTAGAATGAAACGAATTTAATCTGCAAAAGGACGACATTATGTAAAAAACAACAATTCACTAAAATAAACACAAATTTACAATGCTGAGAAGGCTTTATGAATTGCATAACTACTTAGATTTAGAGATAGCTTTGGGGGTAGTTTCTACCAAGCAATGGTAATTTATTGGCCCAGCAGGCATTAATATACACAAACTGTCGTGACTTCTGGCGACTTGATATATTTTAATTGCTCCATAAAAAAAACTGATTTGTGCAGGCGTTAAGAGTAGGTCTAAACCTTACTTGAAGTGAGTATACTGAATTATCCCAGAACATAGATTGTGGCTTTATTGATTCAATTTAAATTAACAATTAAATTACATAAACAGCCAAGAAAACTCTAAACCTTCCTTTTTGCTTATATAAATTCGACTCTATTTGTCATATGCGATGCTTAAACACCTCAATCTTACCATGGGCCAAGGTGGATTACTGCGCATGTTTGGCCGCAGGTGGCCATGTATAGTGGTGATAAATGCTTACATCAATCCCACTCAGACTTTCATCCTAATTAGTACAGTCTGAACCCATGTACCCCTATTAGATTTTAATTAAATTTGGATTCAATTCAATTTGGAGGGTCCTCTATTTCTAACGCGATCAGCCACACAAAGTAAGGAGGAGGATCTTGCGACATTGCCTAATTTAATTTCTACACCAGCGGCATTGTTTCATAAGGATTTTTTGCTACTTTTGTTTACTTCTGGAAGAGCTCTCGATCTTTGAAAACATTTACAGGCACCAATAGGTTAGACAACTGTCAAACACACCGGCTGATTGAGTGACAATATGAACTGTGCAGTACCATGCAATGCTCCACTGTAGAAAAAACAATAAAATGTGACCTAAACAGCGATGTAATTGAATTCATAATTCAATTGATTAACCAATACATTAGACTGCATAACCATATGCATAACTAGGAGCCCATCTAATATAAAACGAAAAACATAAAAATAAAATAATATAAATACGTGAGCCAGTAGACCACACCCACATCAAACGTCACACCCATGCTAGTGTTGATCAGGACAGGTTTGTAGTATTCCAACTTCATCTATTGCGCTTCGTGTCAGAACGAGATGAGCTGTCTAAACATTTCAGTGAGAGTAAGGTCATACGTACATGACTGATATGAAATATTAATCTTTAGCACATTCAATAAGCACAATTTGCATGAGAAGCTTGAACTAAATTGAGGTAACTTTACCTATGGTCAAATAGCTTTGCTAGTCACACAATGTTTATAGTATCAGGGCAGGGATTCAACAATGGCGGGTTTAAATTGATTTAGTATTCTTCCAAGAAAAGTGTATTTGCTGGGCACCTGGAATTCACATTGCAGGGCAAATTAAAAGAAGGGAAACATCACTAAGTGGATAGTCAACTCTAACCCTACGTGGGCGGGAGCCTGCTGGTTTTCTGTTCTACCTCAACATTAATTGGACTCACATGGTGTCCCAGGTCTAAATGTTTCCCAGGTCTAAAAAGTCTCAGATTAGAGGGTTGCAATAAAAAGTGGAGTGGATCTGGCTTCGAGGTCCAGAGTTGAATACCCCTGCTCTAGGGTCTAGAACACTGGAGGCAAACCGGTTCCATGGAGGGCCTAGGCATGTGGCCTAGTGTATTATCTAGTACCTGACTGATTGATTAGGTCACTAATTAGTTAGGATCTCCCCTGACCTGCCACTCTAGGTCTTCATTGAGCACTCGTTTAACAGAAGAATCAAAACCAGTTTACACTTGACCCTTCCTGGAACCGGTTTGACACCAGTGGAATAGAAAATCTGAAAAACATCCAGTAAAAGCCCAGGATGTAAAGAACAGGGATAGGAATGTAAGCAAACAAGGTTGAGTAATGGTAGACTGGGCATCAACCAGTTGTGCTGTGTTTATTTGTGAATGCCAGTCTGACTCAAGGGGCCACCGGGCAATTCTGTGCATCCACCCAGCTTTTCCCTCTCTGGGTGAAGCTCAAGCTCTCCTCCACTGACCCAGCTGCATACGGTCAAGTCAAGCCCTGGCAGATCGAGACAGCAGCTCAGCAGTGAGTCACTATCATGCTACAAGTGGACGGAGAGATAGCTGACTTACGCTTCCTCAAACTCTACAGCAAGGTGGTGATCTGAGTTGCTGGAGAGACGTAACGGACGTACATTTATCTCCACAATGTCTTGATTGCTAAATCTAGTTCAGACCAGGTCTTGTTGCACTCCCACCAGGCTCAGATGATAGTGACCGGCTATTCTACTTCTTTTCACACTGCTCATCCAACCCGGGCGTTAATTGGATCATCGAGACTGAGGTCACGCTCACTCACCCATCTACCTGGTAACATGCAGTCACCGGAAGTGCTTGAGGGAGTCGTTAGAGTGAAGTGAGTCAAGAAAGTCCCTGCAGACAGCTTTGGCTCACATACTCTGGCCCGTGGAACACCTGCTCTCATGCCTACGTGCAGTCGATGTTAGAAAGCCTGGACTGTGGTGGACACCTCCCAACTTCAACACAGTCGACATCGCTGCGCCACACAGGAGTCTCGTTCTTACACATCTGTTCTCCTTTGTTTTTTCCCTAACCTTGGCTGAATGTTTGAGATGAAACAGCAGGGGTCTTGTCTCCGTACAGTGCTCATGGGCCTCACGGGAGTCTGAGCAGCAGCAGAGCAACCCCTGACCCCTGACATTTAACAGATTCTCCCGGTGGCGTGCGCAAGCTCCGTGTTTACGGCAATTTGAGATGGAGATGAAAAGCGGCGACTCTTATCTCCTCAATTACACACCACGCCGCTGGATTTACACCTGGCCTTTTCCGCCTCGCTCCCTTGTTTGCCTTGCTCCTTTTCTGCTTCTCTCTCAGTCTGTCTCTCTGTTTATTGAGCTGTAGCATATACGGGTAACTGACATGTCTTTTTTTCCATACCCGTTAGAATTCCGCCCATCTGTTCTGCTGTTAATTGTGTGTCACAGAACTGTGAAGTATTTCATTTTCACTCAAGGGGCCTGATATGAAGTTATCTTAATTTCTTCCCCACAAGACGAACAGCTGTGCCTCCAGAATAAACAGAGTACATGTCCTGTAACTACTGTGACTATAAAATGACTCGGTCTCTCTCCTGCTGTAAATCCCATTGATTAATGTGTGGCCTCACCTCTCTGTCTCACCTCAACTTAACGTGTTCCCCACCCAGTCTTAACCTTCCCTCAACTTCTCACAAACACCTCTCTCTCAAACTCTCAAACCCCACCCCCCTTCTCCCCCTCCAGATTGTCTCACTCCCTCCCCCCTCTTCTCCTCCTGACTGCCTCACTATCACACCATCTCGGGCCCGTCCCCTCTCTCTCCTCTCTCTCTCTCTCTCTCTCTGGCCCTCCAGTCCAGCTGTGCGGTGTGTCTGTGACATTAGATGTTCCAGCTGGGTGCGCTGTGGCCCGGGGGCATTCAAATGTCTAATGTGGAAATACAGGAGCTAATGGCACTGCTACTTCTGCCTTGTCCCTCTGCTACACTAAGGCTGTCTTAACAGTGACCCAAAAAAATTTTTTTATAAGGGCTTCCAAACCATAGAAGCATTAATAGAAACCAGAAACATCTGTTTTGCAGGGATACAGTATCTTAAAACATGATGGCGGAACCCAACCAAGATTTCTTCCACTATTACATCGGTTTAAATGAAGGACACCCCATCATACATTCAAAAGGGAATTTCCAATAAAGTGAACATGTGAGTGCACTGCAGATTGCTAAATCCCAAACATCCTTTTTAAAATGATAGTCTAAAGCTGAACTCCTGCGGTACAGTGTGGATAGCATTTAGATTAAATTCAATACATTATTGCCACGATGCATGCCATGAATATACTATTTATGTGAAAAAGGCTATCGCACAATGAATGTGGACCTCCTGGAGGTCAGGGCTAGCCTAATGACCGATCTAAAAATGAATAGCTGTTTACTTTTGAAGTATTAGGATCACAAATCTTTGTAAAAGTACACTATATGTCCAAACGTGTGTGAACACCTGACCATCGCACCCATATGAGCTTGTTGGATTTCCGATTTCAAGACCATGGGCATTAATATGGAGTTGATCCCCCTTTGCAGCTACGATAGCCGCCACTCTTCTATGACGTTAGAAGCACCCAGTTGTCAAAAATGTCCTGTACCATTCATATGAGACATAGATCATTAACCCTCCCCATTAGTAGGGGTGTCCACATACTGTAAATGTGTCCAAATAATCTATATATTCCTTATGTCCTCCCAGCAGTGAAAGGGGACAGAGAAGACGACTCTAAAGGGAGACAGACTGACAGGTGAAAGGGAGCGCTAACGAGAGAGAAAAATGCACTGAGCGTGCTCTGTCTTAGCATCACATACAAAGAGAGATGGGCCCAGTGGGGTATCTGCCGCAATGTTTGTTGCTAAGTGATAAGTCAATCCTCTGTGTTGTGCCATTTTACACAGTTTTAAGTTTTGATTATAAACTCTCCCTAATGATAATCTATTAAACATTTAAAGTTATAATCTTGTAGCATAATATCTCAACATGCAAATAAATATATTAAATCTTACCATTCAGAATACACAAATCATCAAGATAATTACTTTATTAATGATGCATTTCTGTGTAGTATAGATGAAGTTGATGTCTTGCTGTTCAACAGCCAAAAGAGATTTGATCAAACTAAAAATGTATTATATCACAGCAGGCACCCGATTCTTCATGCAGACGTCTTTAGATATTAATTCAGAGAATATATTATTTATTATTTAACATAGAGATTGGTTCTAGTCACATACGATTAGGAATATTTCACTGTCAATCTGTTACCGAAAGTTATGTGTTTCAAACGGCGTTGGTGGCAATTGTTTTAGTGTTTACTCATGCATATGCAGTACTACTGTCAGTGGATGGTATTTGATAGGTGGATGCAATTGATTATTTTGTTTGGCACACATTTTAGTTCAACAACTGTGTCACTGTATTGGTCAGATTATATGGATTTACACTTAAATAATTGAAAACTTTAATTGTATATATTGTTAATAAATTGTAGCATATCAACTATATCCTGCTCCATGCCCTGAACAATTCTCGGTATAGAGAAACCAAATAAAACAACCCAATACTGAATTTCAACGGGCAATTGCTTGGTCCCTTATGGAGATATACTATTATATCAAAATCTGATATCATGTAATTAATGATATTGTAAGATACATCAATGTCAGGGCTAAAGGCATTGAAGGATAAAAAAATTATTCTCACTATATTTTATACACCCATGCAGTGCAAACACTCACACAATTATGCCCAAATGGTAGATTTGTTTATTATAACGTACAACCTTTTCACTTTGCAAATATGCTTTGGGCGCCAAACTGGACAAATCCTGTCATTGGCCCACATCGCTCTGCCCCATCCTCTGATTTAGACACTAGGGGAGCCTCTCTGTTGGCTGGAATATTAATGACTCTCTTACCATCCATTATGCAACATGGCGGCCTTATTAATAATAAGCTCTGCAGTAACACTATTATTCCACAGTAATCGTCCCCGGTTTAAAAGCCATCGTTTCAGTCCTGAAGCGTCTGTTATGCCATGTGAAAGCCCTCCGTGTGGGAGTCATATCCTACAACATCGTCAGTCCCACAATGAGACCGGCCCACTTTCCTTCTGTAATGAACAAACAAATATACACACACACACACACACACACACACACACACACACACACACACACACACACACACACACACACACACACACACACACACACACACACACACACACACACACACACACACACACACACACACACACA
>JACXGM010010788.1:0-25795 GCA_016801145.1 Umbra pygmaea | reverse complement strand
CGTCACAGACTGCTAAAAGCATGCTGGGTAAAGTTTAAAGGTAGTCTTCCGTGTAGTAGACTTTTAATACATTTGGGTAGTTTTGGGGGGGGGGGGGTGTTGGCTGGCTGGCCTGCGCAAAGCATAACATGGGGGGGGGGGGGTATTTTTAAGGCAGAGGGCACAACGAGCAGAGGTACAGCATGTTAACCTTTAGGGTCACCCAATCTAAAAAAAACTCCCCTGGCCTCATGCTGGGTAAAATAACTCTGCCCGAGATCCTGCACCCTGGCCTCTGTTAGTAGGCCATTCTTGGGCCTTCTCTCTCCAGGAGCAGAAAACACCCCAGTGGGCCGTGGCAAGAGATAGTCTGTCATAACTTGAAGTCCTCCTGACGTCTGCCTGGATTTTGAAGGCATGATGCATCTATAATGAATGGGACCAACCAACTAAACACAACCCTGAGAAACACCTGCTTGAAATAAAAGTATGTATTTCCACATTTAAACAATGTGAGATTTAAAACCCCCAGGAAATACAAAAAAAGAAGGCAAAGAGACACTGGGGGCGGCTCTGCCCCACCAATAGACATCTCATGAAGGCAAAGAGACACTGGGGGCGGCTCTGCCCCACCAATAGACATCTCATGAAGGCAAAGAGACACTGGGGGCGGCTCTGCCCCACCAATAGACATCTTATTGTACTCTTGTGAACCTCCACGCTGCACCAACAAGTATGTTCCGATAAATCTCTCAAAACACACACACTACCACCTACAGTGTGTCCTATGTTGATAAGGTACTTGCATTTTATCAGGTAAAATCAGGGTTTAAATGTTCTCTTTTCCAGGTGATGTGTACTGTATGCCTCATCAAGTGGCTCAGTGTTTGACATTAAGGCTTGACCAAAACGAGTAAAAAAAATTGGTGGACAAGGAAAATGTAATTTCAGATATTTGAAAATGTAAACTACGGATATTTAGCTTAACTAATGAATCAGCAATTGGTCATATGTGATGAATTTGTTGCCATGAAATCAGTGTGTGTTGTGTCCCCGCATTATTAATCTTTGTTCTCAAACACAGTATTGCAGCCTGTCAGATTAAGAGTATGAGATAGCTAGCTAACGTTACCCGCTGTGCACTCCTCTGGCACAAACTGACACAGCTCTGTTTACACAGTGCAAGTGCTCACACTATCTTCCGGCCAGTTTCTGTAAACCAACATGTTACTTTGAGGCCCAAATAATTGGGTATTATTTTCTAGATGGCCTTAATAAATCTTGTTATTTACAATACTTGAATCCTCAGCTTCAGACAAGTTGTTTTTTTCTTTTGGACAAGTAAAAAAAACAGACTACTCTGAAGACAAGTGGCCAATAAAGTTAATGACAACCATTGTTGCTGATCTCAGGTACTTCAGCCGTAACACTGGGCCCATTGGTGAGTATCCTGAATTACCTTAACCCTGTCCTCTGCAGCGCTGCAGACCACAAGGAGCTAGATCCCCCCCTGACAACATCCATCAGTCTTTAGCCCCCATGTTCTGGAACAGCTGTGGAACAGGCTTAACCATTCATCTGGGCCGACAAGCCATTGTCCCTGGTAACAAGCCATAAAGTGATGTGGGTCTGTTGAAGGAGATGACGTGAGAATGTCAACTGATGTGAACGTGTTAGAATTCTGTGAGATAATAAAATCAGTTTTAGTGGAACTATTAGGGAAAAAGACTGCTAGATAATCACTTAATATGTTACATTAGTATTAATAAACCTCCGATAAATTCACCTCCAAAATGAATGGCACCTTTCATAAAGATTAGCTCAAAAGGCTTTATACAGTATAAAAAAGAAAATGTCTTCTTTAGCTCTGTGGTAGAGCCTAATGTTTACAAGACCTGGAAATTAAATTCCCCATAACATTAAATCCAACACCAATTTGAGGTTATTAAATGTTTGCTTGTCACTATGTTTTGTTCAACCTATTGCCTGATTTATTAAGGTCAGCAACCAGGTCTCTTTTAACGTTTCTGGCTGCTGATGGGGGACACATTCTCACAAGCCAGACGGCCACGTACGCAATCCTTGAATGGCTTCAGTATAAACGTCTGGACAACTTTCTATGTAAATTTGCACACAGGGGAGGTACCGGAAATTAAACAAGCTGAGGGAGGTGACTGCCATTCCGCTACTGCTTCTTAATACGTGTGAGCACAATTCCTGGCAAAGTTTCCGCCGCGCCTACTCAAACAGGTGATTGGTTGTAAAATTTGTTAATCTGAAGAGAACACTCCCTGGAACATTTATCTTCTTCGTTTCAGAATTAGCAAAAAAATACATTCTTACCAGACTCTGGTACATTTACATTACCACATTTTTATACACAATTGAAGGAAACCAGTGAATGCCACTCTACCTTTAGTCTGAGATACACTTTAAAAAGTAGACTGTTAAAGCGTAACTCTCGCAAAAAAAGAAGCAAAAATGCAGCCACCAGAAACACAAACTGCTAAGGTGACTTGTACAAGACCTTTCTTTTTAGTAACCTCTCTGTACACAATGTTCTCAATGCTCAAGTTCATGTGTACAGCCCCTGGTGATACTTCGATCACAGTTTCACGTTGTGTCGAACATTCTTAGTGTTTTTAAAAAAGCTATCATAGTAGTGCCCTTATCACTCCCATTCAAAAGGCGATTTGACCGAAACCAAAAATAAGTAAAATCTTAAAATGGCATTTCTGTCCTAATTATGGTTTTGAATGAAATTTTTACTAGGGAACATTAACAAAAAGTCCTTAGGTTGCATTTTGGTGAGAGTTGCGCTTTAATGCAGATTTACTTTTTTCCATCATATTTATAAAGGTCCTTAGGGGTGTGAGTTGACACCTATCCTTTTGAGTAAAAAAAATATATACTGCTGTTGTAAAAAGGGCTTTATAAATAGATGTAATTGTTTGATTGATAACCACTTATTACAAAAAATGTGTGCAAAAGAGCCTCTTTGAATGCACAACACGTCGAACCTTGAAGCAGAATTTGGTGTAAACAACATGTAGGCAGGGATCCATCTTGCCTTGTATCTACAGGTCAAGCTACTGATGGTGGTGGCATGGTGTGGGGGACATTTTCATGGCACATTTTGGGCCTGTTAGTACCAATTGAGCATTAACTACTTACTGGAAATGACATAGCCTACCTGCGTATTGTTGCTGACCATGTCCATCTTAATGACCAATGTGTACCCATCTTTAAATGGCTACTTTCATCAGGACAACACCATATCACAAAGCTCACATCATCTCAAAATGGTTTCTTGAAAATGACAATGAGTTCACTTAAATGGCCACCGTAGTCATCAGATCTCAATCCATTTGTGCACCTTTGGGATGTGGTGGAATTGGAGATTCGCATCATGGATGTGCAGCCAACACATCTGCAGCAACTGTGCAATGCAATAATGTCAGTCATTTATCCAGCACCTTGTTGAATCTATGCTACGAAGAACTAAGGCATAATACCTAATACTAGCAAGGTGTATCTAGTGTATTTTTCCCACATCTTTCTGCATTAAAACATAACAGTGTTACTGTTACCACATTTGGTTTGCTGGCCTTTATCAAAAGTGACAATCATTTTGAGAAAGATTACTAAAACATAGTGGATTTGCTCACAAGGAGCAACATTTGGACCACATTCTGCATGCGAAGCCCACTACAAATATTGTTATTAAGCAGCATGACATCACTATGGAATCTACAGTAGAGGATAGATTTACAGCAACTTTTCCAACAATAGTACACTGAGGAAATTTGGTTGTTTTAGGATGTAAACTCTAGAGAATTTCTCTTTTAAAATGCATTAAGATACAAGTTCAGCGTGTGCTAGCTTTGTGGTAAATAAAACAACTGGGTAACAAGTACCGCAGATAAAAACTATGTACATTTTTCAATAGGGTTATTTTTGTGTCCCAACTACTACTGTAAATTGTCAGATTACAGGCATTCTGACCAAACAGTATTCAGTATTCATTATAATGTTCAGCAATGGGATGAGCAAGCAATTGCCTTTTGGGCATGGCCATATTTTGGGGAAATCACTAAAATAAATGAAATATTCATGTACATGGCTTGAAAAACTGCATTCTTTTTTATCTTTGAGAAACTGAATTCATTACTAGTTTATAGACGCTGAGATATGTATATTGCGGCTGTGCAGCCAAGTTGTATTGCACTCTTCAAAAGCTTGTATCCAGGTAGCTAAAACAAAAGAAAAAACAAATGAGTCAGAAAAGTTTCTTTCCCCCCAAGACCCAATTTCTCAAAAAAAAAAAAAAAGCATTTGAGTGGGTACATTTTTAAGTGAAGTTCTAAGAAATACCATGTAGATCAAATGTACAATAACATACAAACAGAGAAAGAGGGCTTACAGATTCGGCATCATGCTCCAATCCTGTATCGTGATGCTCTAGCTCATCATCTCGGAACTCCTTTATTACCTTCATGGGGGAAAAAGACTACATTTAACAGGCATCTGTCAAATGACAGTGTGCCTCTGATGGCTCAGTGAGTCAATCTCTAAGTTGTAAAGGTTGCTGGTCGAATCCAGAGTGGGCCAAATGTCATTGAGCCCTATACCCTAAGTTGCTCCAGGGGATTCTGCTGTACTTACAGTAGTCACTATGGATAAGAGCGTCTGCTAAATTACTAAACATTTCTATTATATTAACATAAATGACTCTACGACACACTCAATAACAACTGCCTGTGCATAAATAAAAAACAAACATTTCCCAGTGACCCAACCAGACTGGTAAGTGCCCTAGCTGAAAACCAGGGGAAGCATTTTTCTTTGGAATTATCAATTTCAGAAACAACTTCAGGGCTTGTTGTATTTGGTTGGTTACTGTGTCTTACTTTTAACAGCTCTACATATCTATCTGGATCTTCCTCCATCAGGGCTCTGATCTGGCTGTTGTAGTGCTCTGAGATGCTCTCCTCCACAGCCACAGTGCAGGCCATAGCTCCCTCTTTACCCAGGAGAGCCGTGCCTGCCCCTGGGGTGCCAGACACAAAAACAAACATGTTTGATACAGGTCAACTCACAATGACTGCAAAAACAACTATTCAATAATTCAGAAATTAAATCTGCAGATACTGTAATATTCCATTCAGTCATCTTTAAGATCATGGACTGCTACTTAACTGTCTTGGCCAAGATAGAATTGGATAAAATTGTAATGTATCAAATATAATGCTGATAAAATGATTCACAATCGAATGAGGTTCCTTAAATATTGTATTTTCCAAGGTGAAAGAGCAGGGACGGTGGCAGGGTATGGCTTCATTGGGCTACAGCCCCACCAAGAATCATCTTAGCCCCACCTTAGCCCTACCATGGAATATCAACTGTGCTGACTTAGTATTTTTGTGGCTTTGGTGTCACCTGTTGTGCTTCGTCCGTTAACTATCGTAGCTTGCTCTCTCACTCTCTCTTTCTGTCGATCTCTTAGTTTGTGTGTGTGTGTGTTCACAACAATGGAAAATTGCACTGGCAGTTCTATTCTTTGATGAAATGGTTAAGCTACAACAGAGAAGAGAGAAACTGGAACTGGTATCTGATGTTAATAACACTAGAATCCATCTTCAAAAACAAAATATAGTATTTTTGGATCGATATGCCCACCCCTACTGGGTGTGTAGTGGACAGGTTTGCCAGACAAACTGAACGAGTTGAAATAGCGTGAATAGACTATTGCCTAAACTCAGTAGTAGTGACTGTCCACGTCTGTTGCTCTTGATGTAATTTTGAGTGTGAAAAAAGGAGTCAGTCCGGCGTGGTATTTCTAGCTACTGGGAAGGCTGTTATGCTCTATTCTATTTGTGTATCTATTTACAGTGAAATTCAGACATTGATTTGAGTCCCACAACTGTGTGGATTATCCCCACCGTAGTTTAGCCAAAAGAAATACTCTGGAGCTGCCACTGTAAAAGAGCATGGCTTTTTCATATAGATTTTGTTAATTAACAAAGATTTAATGAAAACTTCTAAGATATGTGAGTGATTAGATAGAAATGTAGCTTGCTCAGCCCTTCATGGTAAAAATGTAAAGGAGTGAGACTTGATGTTAAAAAATCACGTGGTATAATATAGAATAAAATAAATAATGTTGTTTTATTTCAAATGTCAATTAGACATTATAGGTTGGATTATGGTGTTGAAACCAGTTCCCTCCCTACCTAGTAAAAATCCTGCAACATTCCAGATGGGTAACAGTAGTGTAGGGCGAACTCTATTCTCTGAAAGAATCTCATTGAATTTAGCTAGATGTATCTTCTCTTGATCCCACATTTCCTGAAACAGAGAGAAAGTAATGAATGTGATTGAAAGGACAGATAGTTTTTAACAATTAAAAAGCGTTTTGTAATCCATTGCTACATTACTGTACCTGAATAAGAGGTCCCGTCTGAGACCGTCCCAACACTGCCATCTGGCCGGCGTAGATGCGGTTGGCACCGTATTCACCTGCGTGGTCAACCCGCAACATGCTGTCTATCATCTCCTTCTCTGCCTCATCGCGTGGGGGCGGGATCACTCCGTATGCTCGTACACTTTTCTGCACAGGCAGTGCTTGACATTGGAAACAGTGATGAGAAGGCTACAGTGGTACCTAGGTCATACCTTGTGACAAAACGTCACCCCCAACTTGCTACAGTCAGATAGATCTTATGAATACCAGCTGTTGGTTATTTCGATTCAAAGTAAAAAGGATTGTCGAACACCTTAAAAAAACACATAACCGCAACTGCACTAAACATAACGCATTCATGTGCGAGACTAGCTTGTTTTTAGCAAAGAAGCTAGCTAGCTCTCTTTAGTCTCACCTCTGTACTTCGAGCAGCATTGCCTAATGTTCAGTTTACTCAAAACTTGCGTCCAGTCATGCAATCCAACGTGTGTGTAAACGGCCCTTTGCATGGCTTAAATAGTTATTTGTCCAGATTATTCATGAAATAACATGTGTAGGGTACATGAGCAGACTGTCATTGGAAGTTGATTAGAAGTTAGTATCCTGCAAGCAGCATAAACGATGCAGTCGTTTGTGTATGGTAATGAGTAAACCTTCAAACTTAAAGGCAGATTGCAAAACCTCGTGGAAAACGTCACGAATATTGCATTTTAATAAATACTCTCATGGGAGTTTAGTGCGATGATGCAAGGAAATCCATCTTGACTATACCCGCATCATTCAAAGCCATTGTGCTCTATTTCACCTTCTAGCCACCACACGTCAGCCAGACATGAATGTGATGGGGAATTGGAACTAATTGGGGGCAAAACTTTTTCTACCTGGTACTTCATTGCATAAATCTGGTGTTCCAGGAATGAATCAGTCAATTATTGAAACGGAAGCTGAAATAACATGTTTCGAGCTTCTTGGGCAGGATTTATTAAGAAATTACAGGTCATATGTGTATAGAGACGATATTGAGGTTAATAATAAATATTAAAATTTTTATTAAAATATATAGATTCAATTGTGATTGCAATGAAAACTTATATTTTTAATATTCAATATCGTTAAAGATTGGTTTGATTTGCAGCGGAACTCTTACTTTGAAAATTCATTTCCGGCACTGCTGTGCTGTCAGCAAAATATCCTGCTGTCACAAGAACAGCGAAGTCAGATGTCAGGTAAGCAGAACGCTTTGATTGGGCTTAGCCCAAACAAAATATATTTTTTAAGAATTCTCACTTATAATAAATAATAAATGGGCAATGAAAACTAACATCAAGAGTAATGTTTTTTTCTCATAGAGTAATGACCACCTACAAGCCTGATGTGTATACACTACCTATACAATAACAGACGTAGTGCAATAATTTCTGAATAACGTATTTAAAATAAAAATTATATTGCCAGTATATACCCATTTGAGAATATATCCGTTATAATATAAAATACTAAAACGTATTACACCATGTTACCCATAGATGGCATTATTGTACAATATCTCTAGCCTTTGCAACTGTCGTGTAGTGAAATAAAATACTAGCTTTACATTCTTTAAATGTATTGTTCAATTGTTTCAGAATTGAAACTAAAGAGCCAAGAAATGTTTAATGTACACAAAAAGATTATTAAAAAAGATGCAGCTTCTTGATTTTTTTCAAATGACGGATTTCCTTATATGACCTTTAACTCAATTAATAGAAATAAAATAGTTGCATTGTGCATACATTTTTTTCGTAGGCGTAGAGCACTGCATTTATTACAAACATTCCATGAGATGTAGTAATAGTTTATTGAAAACCCCAGAAATTAACAGAACCTTACACAAAGGCAATTTGATTATTGTTCCTTCAGTGATTTCCACAACCCTGACATGAATCAGTCAAGACAGAATCCATCATTCTGCAGCGTTGTGAAAGAATGAGCAGAGGAATGGTGAGGCTGACTGCTATGGAGCTGTGATGGCCCAGGATAAACAGGACTGAGACTGGGGCAGTTATGGCTGAGGCGGGGAGGTGTTGAGCAGGATAGGGCTGCATCCTGGGGCACACTGAAGCTGAATGTATGGGGTGTGGGACTGTGAGGTATGGGGCATGTGGGGGCTGAGATGGGTGGGAGGTTTAAGGTAGACAGGACTGGGACGAGTGTGGTAGACAGGACTGGGAGGGGTGGAAGGTGTGGGGTAGACGAGGATGTGTCTGAGGTTAGAGGAACAGACGGGTGGGGTGGTATGGCGTGCTGAAGGGTTTGGGATAGGCAGTTATGTGAGCTGAGGTGGAGGTGGGAGGTGGAGGTGTGAGAGGTAGCAGGCTCTTCACTTGTGGTGAAGGTACAGTTCTGTTCTTCCTGCTGGCTGGTGGCTATGTGGAGTTTAAAGTCTGGAACTGAACCAGTGGTTACTTTCCACATTGGTATAAGCCTTGTCTTTGTGACAATAATAAGAACCCCCAACTCGTACCTACGCCTTTGGAGCACACAATAACATTTTAATCATCACAGAGAAAGTAACATCAAAAAAGAAAGAGCACTTGTTTTGCTCTTGTTAGAGGGTCAGGTCTGCATGCAGGCGTGCAACTGTACAGCGGTTATGTACTGAGTCTTAGTGTGTGTGTTTGTTTGTGTGTTTTGGTGTGTTTGTGTCTGCGTGTTTGTGAGAAAATGTGTGTACAACCATGCTTTCGGGTTCTGGTCA
Organism: Umbra pygmaea; assembly: GCA_016801145.1. NCBI lineage: Eukaryota > Metazoa > Chordata > Actinopteri > Esociformes > Umbridae > Umbra > Umbra pygmaea. The sequence continues at coordinate 16,616 of JACXGM010010788.1, read as the reverse complement.
GACAGCACATAGCTGTGGTGGTGCTCAGGCTAAGGGCCCCAAGGCTGGAGTGAGTCAACATGTCTGCTGACAGACAGGGGCCTGGGAGGCAGTGCTGTCTGGCTGGACATGACTTGTTTTGCCTGGTACTTGGTCCTGGTTGGACAAGGACACCCAGAGAATGTGCTCTTGTATCCAAGTTGTACGGTGTCTGCTCTGGTGGGGTGGCCTGGGAGGCGTTGCTGCCTAGCCCTGGGTTTACTACTGGCAAGACAACCAGGCACCAAGTGAAGGTATTGTTATCCAATCTGGAGAGCGAAGATTACAAAACTCTGTATAAAACAACATGCTGGTCAATAGCTTGTTCTCTAACCTCTCTGTGTCTTGGGTTGAGATTAAGTGTTCACATGGACAAAATGTTGGACATTAATATTGTTTCAAAGTCACCATTGGTCTTTCTAATGCTCTCTGGTTTTTCAGCATCAAAATGTCTCTATTTGTAACTATTTGGTTTTGACAATTTTCCCAATGCTTTGGTGCTGTCAAAACCTTCGTCTCATAATAATTATTTGGAGTGTAGAGCAGAAATAAGAACAAATTCTTCACTTGTCCAGTGTCTGAGTGGTAGCATCCATTCAAATTGCTTGCCCTTTTTGGATGGAGGCTGAAGACTATCAGGTGCTCTGAATTGTAGTTCTGATGACATTTGTTATCTTTATCCATAAGTAGCCATAGTTGCATATCTGCCACCACTAACTTTGATCCTGTTAAGGGAAAATGAGGTTGACAGACAGAGTAATCAAAGGTTATGCAACATCAGTCCCATTTCCAAAGCTCTCAAAAAGTCAACCATTTTTATTGCTCTAGTGGTATCCCTCTGAAAAGGCCAAGTTGTCTCGTAAAAACCAAACAATTCTTTTTCAGATTTAAATTTGTTGAGTCTCTCCCCAAAGCCACCCAACCCTTTTTATAGAAGCCTATATAAGAATAAGAACTGTGGGCAGTGTGAAGCTTCTGCATTATTGAAGTGTTTACACTTGAGAAATCACTTCTATGGTTGTCCTCTGTGCTTTTTGACTGTAAATATGGACATTTGGATATATAGGGTATTTAGCTATGTCTGGGCTAAAGCTAATAAGCCCTTTTCTGTCTGAAAGTGTATGTATGTACTGTATTTGTGTATGTGTGTATCTATGTGTGTGTGTGTGTGTGTGTGTGTGTGTGTGTGTGTGTGTGTGTGTGTGTGTGTGTGTGTGTGTGTGTGTGTGTGTGTGTGTGTGTGTGTGTGTGTGTGTGTGTGTGTGTATGTGTGTGTGTATGTATGTATGTATGTATGTATGTATGTATGTATGTATGTATGTATGTATGTATGTATGTATGTACTGTATGTACTGTATGTACTGTATGTACTTATGTACGTATGTACGTATGTATGTGCTGTATGTACTGTATGTATGTATGTATGTATGTATGTATGTATGTATGTATGTATGTATGTATGTATGTATGTATGTATGTATGTACTGTATGTACTGTATGTACGTATGTATGTATGTATGTGCTGTATGTACTGTATGTATATATGTATGTATGTATGTATGTATGTATGTATGTATGTATGTATGTATGTATGTATGTATGTATGTATGTACTGTATGTATTTATTGCTATGAACCAGTAACTGAAGAAGATAATGATTTTTTCCTGTCAGGACTAATCTCCAGGTGGGACAATAAATGTCTAAATGAAACCACCCTTGTAATCACTGCTATTACAGAGGACAGCGTTGGGATACAAACATTATCCATTGGTTTCTATGGTGCTCCGTGAGAGTCTCAAATTTTAGGGTGTAAACAAGTGGAACAGAGACAGTTGGAATAGGTTGTACAAAAGGGTTTGACCAAAGATTTCAAGTAGCAACATGTCAAATGGTTAATAGGAAAAACTTAAGTTCTTAATGAAAACATCCAACACATGAACTGTTCTATTGGACAGATCTCAAACCAAAGGGTTAATGTTATAAAAGCCAAAATCTTCTATCTTCAGCCAATGCTCTACTCATGTTATTTGATTTGAATTGTGAAAACAGAACAATTGATATATTACTAAATGCAGTGATTTTTCATTTGCACTTCAGTGTTGTTGAACATCTCTTTGCAATACCGTTGGTTGAAGACGAAAATAATGTACACTTATTAGAGATCATCTATACTAACTTTAGGCTAGATGTGAGCGGAAGTGGAGAAGAAAGCTCAGGGCAGCTGATTTGTGATGGCAAACCAAACCTATTTCACAAACTTATAATTTACCTAGCATCTCCTCTTCCTTTTAGCTACAGGATGTGGTCATTTTGTTGATGTCTGCAGAATTATGGAAATTACCTATGGAGTTCTGTATAGCTCGGCTTCAGGAGGTGCTACCGTATATCTCAGAAGTTCTCCCAAATTACATCTCAGGAAACTACTTTGAAAACATGAATTACGTTGTTAGGCAACATATTAAATTTTTTACGTTTCAGCTGCATGTTTTGTTATTAAGCTATATTTGTCCTACAGTATATGTTGCACCTGTACGTTTCATTTCGACGGTTCAACATTTCCACACATATAGCATACAAAATAATATTCTAACATTCATGGTTAAGTTTAGCCATGTGGTTACCAAGGTTAAATTTAGGATTAAGGTTAGGGTTAACATTACTAAAAAATATATAATGTGCAACACATCTGCATCACGCTGGAATGGAGAGCCAAACACATACAAAACTTCCATCTGGATCTGAACTCGCAAACTCCGTGATGAAAGCCGTGGATTTATACACCCATACATCATCCACGGCCTTCCATCCTAGAAAAACACTATGCTATAACAGTATATGCTTGGTCATGATCTTCATATTTTGCGTAATTATGTTTTTAAATTTAATTCCATATTAACATAATTGTCGCTCTCAAATGTTCATATTTCACATTTTTCAGTTTTGCAAAATAGTTCCCTCACAACGTAATTGAATGCGATCTTGGGCTGCTTCAGGAAGTCTCCACCATGGTGTTCCTGGTTTCTACCAATGACAGTATACAACGTTTCTACCATAGAAATAGAATGGATAGAAAGGCAATTGAACTGCTTGGCGTGATCATTCGATTAGTACACAACAGAATGGCAATGGAATGGTACACATAAACATGGCTTTCACTCTGACCATTCTGCTACATTGATTTTAATTGGAATGGCCTTTCTATCCATTCTATTTCTATGGCCTACTCTCCTAGACCTTATCTAAGTTTGATAGAGGGCTTTCAGAAGGGTTTCAAGGTGGAAGAGCACACTGATTGGGATAAAACTACATAACACCAATTGTAATTCCACATTAGTTTAATAAAACGTGAGTATCGAATGTAGTTCACTTGAGCTACACATTTTTGCACAACATGTCAGATACCTGCTTTGGATTACAAAGATGAAGAATGCTGCGATGTTACAGCATCACTAGTGGAGCATAAAACAAAAACAAATGAACATTTTTATCTACTATGGCTTCTTAACAAGGTATCTTACAAGAGAAAGCTATTTATCAAGAATGCCCCAGTCTGTTTTGAAGCCTTGGTAAAGTTACAAAGATTACAGGTTATTTTTCCCCCATCACATAGCTATGCAGTGTAACACCTGAGTCATAGTTTCAGGAAAGCTCCTCCCCTAGAGTGTGTCTGAATGCTTTTTTTGTGTAATACAGGGGATGGACAAAATAACTGAAACATCACATGGAAAGGACTGTTACTTTCAAGTAACTAAATCACAATTACAAACGCAGTTGCAGAGGTCACATTAAGTTGACTTCCAATTAGCTGTACACAAAAAAAACATGAGGCAACAAACAAAGATCCAAAAAGCCAGTGGCTGAATTGCAGGTACCATGGTGACCAATACTGCAAAATTATTCAATGGGTCAAGAGGAACAATCAGAAAAATCATAACAGAAATTGTGAACATAGATTACTGTAATTGTAGCAAAGATGTACCCTGGAATCCCACTTCACTCTGGCATTCAGTAATGATGCTCATTAACTATGCCCTTAAACCAATCACATCAGTGTATCTGATAATAGGCGGGCCAGAGGCAAGCTAAACAGATGACGACAGTGCTGCGACGTCCAAGTCATTAAAAACCCACTGGTGATTGGTCGTAGTGTTATCCAATTGCGTGCAGTGAGATTTTCAAATGCATGCTTGGTGCCGCCACTCGAGTTGGTCCACTTTCATTACCCGTTGTCAGACCCTTAATCTTTCGGATTTGGGTGTGGATTTCCAGGCTAGCAAAGATGAGCAGTGCTCGCAACCCTAAGATATCCATCAGGGATAGATGGATGAAATAAGATAGTTTCTCAATGGCCTTAAAGTACAGCCTAAAAAATGATCACATAATTGAATCAGTTCCTCTGTGACCCGTGTTTTACGAGTGTTTCGTAAAACTGTACGTCGTCATGCCATAATTTTGTGTAGCGGTCTAAGCTTCCAACTCAGGTCCACACATTCCTCCTGGGATCGGCGTTTCAGCGCCAGCACAACCGACTCTCTGGACCCTTCCTCTGTGCCTCCTAAATACCTGACTTAATATTTTCTGCTTCCTACTGTCTTATCAATAAAAAAGCACTGTGTGTAAAAACTGTACATCATGAGACACTCAAAAATGTATGGCTAGACTATTCAGAAACTGCTTGTATAAAAGGCAAATATACTCACAAGTATAACCTGAGCAATGAAAAATTGTAATATGGTCTCCTGGGTCATCTTTCGCTCTATTTCCTTCATCTGAACATATTAACAGTTTGGAGAAAGACAAAGGGTTTCTGCTGACAACTGTTCAACAGAGTGGAGTACCTATAAAGGTGTGGACATAAAGCAGTCAAGGAAAATTAAGCCATTTTAAAGGAAGGACCAAGTGTACCTTATGATGCAAACACGGTTCCCTCGTGATCGATCTAATATTCCGGGATGATCGAAATCCAGTTAAGATTGTTTGGGAATCTTATAAGAATGCTGCCTGGGCGCCTCCCTAGGGAGGTGTTCCAGGCCCATCCAGCTGGGAAGCGGCCTCGGGGAAGACCCAGGACTATGTGGAGGGATTATTGCTCCACACTGGCCTGGGAATGCCTCGGGATCCCCCAGTCAGTGCTGGTTAATGTGGCCAGGGAAAGGGAAGTTTGGGTCCCCTGCTAGAGCTGCTGCCCCCGCAACCTGACTCCGGATAAGCGGTTGAAGATGAGATGAGATTATACCCCATGCACACTGCTAAACACTTTGAAGTCCTTAATATACTTCACTGACAGGGTCAGGTGTTTTGGTTATTTTGTCCATCTCCTGCAGTTCAGAAATACACATACAATATTATGGTTGTTTTCTGTTGCATTTAACTTGTCTACATTCAGCTTTCCAATCCTTTTTACTGCTGATGACCTATCAGCCTCTTCACACCTCCAAGGCAGAGCTCTGGCTGAGGCCAGCAGGCCTTTGAGTAAACATCGCTCAATTTCTTTTACAATGCTTAATAGGATGCTGTGGCTTTGGGAGAAAACTCAAACCAGACCAGGATTCAAACCAAAATAGCAGTACTATGGAAATGTGTGGGATGGGGATGGTCTCACTGTCATGATGCCCAATTACATTGGAGACTGCTCCACTCTTCCTAATGCGGCTCGGAGCCCCGCCGCCTACTCAGCCAGAGCTTCTTGACGCAAGAAGGCTCCGAAACGTCACAGAACACAAAATAAGTGGCGAAGTGGTGAGACACTGTTGACACAAACGACTCATTTGCTTTGATTCACTGATTGGCACGCTAAAAATAACGCAGATGAAAGTTGAGGCGGAAACATGAAAACAATTACATTTCATAAATTGTACTGCATTAAAAAAAATACATGTTTCACTGTGTATGTGCGTTTTCTTAGGTGGAGGTTAGATACCGTATAGTAGATAATACTTACTGGTTGAGCTGAGATGTCTGGAGACTAAAGACAGATAGACTGTAACACACACTAGCACACACATTTTAAATAATGTGAGTCTCCTCTGCTTCTGCCAGGACAGCAGGGTGGTAAATACTTTTGGATTATGACACTCACAGAGGCCTGTGAGACAGGTCTGATGTCTGGAGTCTGAGGTGGGCTGAGGCCACACACACCCACATACAAACACACACACACACACACACACCCACATACAAACACACACACCCACACACAAACACACACACCCACACACACATTCATCCCTTGTCTCATCTCCACAGGCTTGCTGACTGGATGCAGAAAGAGAGAAATGGTGGGCAGAGGTCCAAGAGGGAGGCAGCAAGGAGGAAAGAGGGAATGAGTGTGGAAAGGAAGGGAGAGTGTGTGAGTGAATGACCAGTGGAAGATAACACACTTGTAATAGCTTGTGTAGGCTGACACTTCTGAACTCATTTTACTGCCTGCATCTGGAGTTGAGCCACCACTCTTAACAGCATTTATAAAATAAAAAAGGAAAGATTCTGTTTCTTTCTGTGTCGGACTAGTAGTCTGAATGTTGCCGGTTCAACTCCCGGACTAGTAGTCTGAAGGGTGCTGGTTCGATTCCTGGCTGTGCAAAATGTTGTTGTGTCCTTGTGCAAGGAACTTCACCCTACAGTAAGTTGCTCCAGATGGATGTCCCTGTTCTTATACTGTAAGTTGCTCCAGATGGATGTCCCTGTACTTATACTGTAAGTTGCTCCAGAGGGATGTCCCTGTACTTATACTGTAAGTCGCTCTGGATATGAATGTCCCTGTACTTATACTGTAAGTTGCTCTGGAGATGAATGTCTGCTAAATTACTAAAATGTAGACAATCCAACTTATCTATCCAAAATCCCAACTGGAGGCTCGGGCAAATTGTGGCTCGAACCCCTGACTATCATGATGTAGCTTGTCCTGCAATAGAGCGACATAGCCCACTACGCCACGTAAACCCCCCTAGAATCTCTATGTTTCTTAATTGTTTCAGTAGCAGTAGCAACCACCAGCCAGCCACTCCCTGACTGTTGCTACTGGTCAATGCTAAATGTATCTCTCCAACCGTCGTGCTAACACCAACGCAACAGCCCCAAATGACACCATTGTTTTGACTAGATTGTTTTCCCTCTGGAGTGCTGGGGTTGAGGAGGGGAGGAGGAGAGACCAGGGGAAGTGTATGTGACCTGGCTTGGTTAACCACTGCTGGCAGGGGTACCATTATTCCCACAGCCCTCTCCTCCACCTCTTTTCTCCATCCTCTCATCCTATTCTTCGCCTCTCACGTAGCCTCGACTGCCAGACCTTTACTGCTGCTAACACCGTAACCGCAAGTGGGATCAATCCAGCGACAGCCTTCCATTGTCTCGTCCTGAACTGCAGTCTCTCCCCACTGGTGTAAACAATTTCTGTCTGTCACATCTATCAGGTAGCATGGTGTGTCTGTTTTTTTTCTCTTTCTGGACACCGGTGTTATATAGATGTGCTGCAATTTGCGTTTCTGTACAGGCTCACACCTTTTCATTGTGCATTTACGCGGGCATGTGTGCAGTGTGTACCGGTTAGCTGGATCGCAACACCTTCAAGTCTTGACCTCCTCCTCTTTCCGGTCACTCTCGGTCTGAAAGGTCTTGCCTTGACGCTTGCAGATCAGCTACAGTGAGTCGGTTACATTGACTACCCTTTAGCTCTGCAGAAACCCTCTCCAAAAACACATTCCCTGATACACCAGATGTTGTTTTGCTGCCGTCCTATTACTGGAACATTCTCCTCTGAGCATGCTTTCAATCTCAGCCGGGACCTAACAGGTTGTTGTGGCCTTAACATAGTTGCCCCTATTCTAAGCAACTGCCAGTGTGGAGGATAGTGAAATAAACACCAGACAGGATGGCTGGTGTTATGGTCTCTCGTTTCGGCCCCCCTGGTTGTGGCGGTCTGTGCAATGTTATTGCCAATGGTTGACTCAGTCCATTTCCTTTCCTCTAAGAACACTCCACTCAGAGCTCACTGCTCTGGAACACCGACACCTTCTGTTACTGAGACAGGTCATTTTTAGTTCTTGTTTACAATTGGGCTCTCGTCGGGTTAAATGTCTGCGAAGGTAGAGTATCTATTTATTTGGGATTTATTGGTTGTGTCCCACTGATTAGGCCTACAGTGACTGATGCTACTGATGTACTGTTTTTTCTACTGATTTTAAATGAGTGGTCCTAAATAAATAAATAATTTAACTTGAAGAGGACATTTACAGTAAGTAAATGTAGTTTGTTTGTTAGAAATGTTTCAAGTTTAAATTTCAGTTATTTGTCACATGTACAGGAGACGCAGATGTGTAATTGCAGGTACAGTGAAAATCTTATGCCACGTCTCAGTAATGCAGCTGAGAGTCAAAGAAAAAAGAAATAGACAAAAAATGTAAAACAATAAGATATATGGGTGACAGAGTAACAACCTACAGTATCTCACAAAAGTGAGTACACCCCTCACATTATAGAAAAATTTGTTTATAACAACCCTGAGGAAATGACACTTTGCTACAATGTAAAGTAGTGAGTGTACAGCTTGTATAACAGTGTACATTTGCTGTCCCCTCAAAATAACTCAACACACAGCCATTAAGGTCTAAACCACTGGCAACAAAAGTGAGTACACCCCTAAGTGAAAAGTCCAAATTGAATAACGTCTTCTGTCTGACTGACTGTCTGACTGAATAACGTCTGCTGTCTGCCTGACTGTCTGACTGAATAACGTCTGCTGTCTGACTGACTGTCTGACTGAATAACGTCTGCTGTCTGACTGAGAGTCTGACTGAATAACGTCTGCTGTCTGACTTACTGTCTGACTGAATAACGTCTGCTGTCTGCCTGACTGTCTGACTGAATAACGTCTGCTGTCTGCCTGACTGTCTGACTGAATAACGTCTGCTGTCTGACTGACTGTCTGACTGAATAACGTCTGCTGTCTGACTGACTGTCTGACTGAATAACGTCTGCTGTCTGACTGACTGTCTGACTGAATAACGTCTGCTGTCTGACTGAGAGTCTGACTGAATTACGTCTGCTGTGCATTTGTTAGTAAAACTGGTAATAGTCAGCCTAGTTGTTTAGATTCCCTTCTGATGCAATCTTGAACAGACCCTGTCCATGTGATCAAAACTATCCTCTGATTGGCTGTTCCATTCCTGTATGATCTTAATGTTTGCCTTTTTTCTGTGCTGATAGTAGTTTCGTAAAACTTTTTCAGGTTACAATAATTAAACTCTCCCCCCATGACAACTGCTGCCTCATTTTATGGAGTGGGAAATGTACTGTAGTTCCTTAAGAGTCAAGTTGATGTCAGTGTCTGGTTGTATGCACTGTACACAGCGATGACGGTACCCCTGTAAATTCCCTTGGGCATAGGAGAGCCAAGTATTCTACATTTGGAGAGCAGTGATTAACATTTCTTTAATCTCTTTTACACTTGCCAGAGAGAGATTTAATTCTGTCAGCACAAAATGTTATGAATGCTGATGGTTGTATAGATTCCGATTTGATTGCGGGAGTGAGCCAAGTCTTGTAATTTCTGTCTGTACTGTATATTGTGATGCTTAATGCAGTGTGGATAAAAAAGAAAGAAAAACATTAAAAAGTAAAAAAAATATTTATGAACAGAGCCGTATCCAGGAATTTTGGGCCCCATGAAAGAAAACCTGCATGAACCCCACTGATATAATAGATGATTAGGGCTCAAACCCCAGATCTTGAATGCTTAATGAGCTGTGGTAATCCAATACATACCATTCAAGATAGTGGAGCTTATATCAATGTTTAAAAAGTCTGTTGAAAAGAATTATTAGTACCAAAAACCTGTATGTCACGAACCCTACCCCCTGAGCCCTGTTTCTTTGTTGTCTGTCTTGTTTTGTTCAGTGTTGCCTGTTCTAGGAGGAGTTCAAAACCTGGTTAGGACCAGCATGTTTCTCATTCAGGCCTGTGTCCTGTGTGAGGCTGCAAAACAACGCAGTGGTTCCTACGTTATAATTTTGTCATTGCAGGTAGGAGATTGAATCCTGTTTGAGGCATACCAACAGCTCCAGGGGGTCATGCAGAGGACAGTGCAAATTGTTTCAGTGCCATTTTGTTTGAAACACTAAAGACTAGCGTAAAGTTTGAGCTACATTTTTATATTAAAAAGGTGAATAAAGCATGTTAAAATAGAAAAAAGTTTGGCATTGTTGTTTGGCCCCACCAGTGACAGCAGAAGAATGCCTATGAACAATTACTGAAAATGTGCTTTGCAGTTGTGTATCTAATGCTGAGTTCCATTTGTACTCAGAGGTTGAAAATTCCGAGTTCCTAGTCAGAATTTCAACTGGAATTGTAGGTATTCCTAGTCGCGGAGTCTGAGAAATTTCACTACCCCCAGGTTCATTTTCCAAGATGGCAGCACTCTGCATCAACAGTAAATGAAAGTTGTTGTTACTGTTAATTTTTAGTAATTGTTTTATTTGATTTTCAAAAAAATTGTGATGTTCTGTAGATGTTTATATTCCGAAAGGGCAAGAACAACGAAGGCTTTCGTGGGGGCGTCCATGTTGTGTTCCCACTTCTGTAACTGGAATGCCATCAACTTGCTTTAACTCGGGTGTGACGTCATTCCCAGTTCCGACTTTCCACTTCCAAGCCAAATGGAACGCAACATAATCAACAACATAATAAACAATGAAAGTGCTGAGAGGTTGTATATTACATTGTCCACTGAATATGACCTGTTAGCCAAAAATCAAAACAGGGATGACACAGTAAGAATGAAGGTGGCCTGTAAACGATTCAAGATTCTCTGCCTTGGAGCGCTTTGCAGGGGCGCTGCATTGGCCTAGAAATGTGCAAACCCCACCCCTAACCTGTCTAACCCTCTTTAAACACACAAACTAAACTACCTGGCACTCTATCAAGGCGCCCTAAACCAAAATACAAGGGGTGGGCCTTTCAGGTCTACCCTGGTGTATATAGACAGTGGAGTTATCCCTACGGGTGGTGTAAGCCCATGGGTAGACAAAATAATATACACCAGGTTAATGACAATATAATACAAACACAACTATATCACTAAATACACACACAAATAGGCCTACCACTCTCTCTAACAACCAAAGCTCTCACTCCACACAAATACCACTAAACCACAAAAAAACAAACCACAGCCCCAACACAGAGAACTATAGTACTTGGCATAGGTGGAAAGTAACAAATGACATTTACTCGCGTTACTGTAATTGAGTAGTTTTTTGTGTACTTAGACTTTTTAAAGTAGTTTCAAAAATCTGTAATTTTACTTTTACATAAGTATGTTTTGTTTGAAGTATTGTACTTCTCTACATTTTAAATCATATGTAGAGAAGTACAAAAGAAGTACAAAAATTGGCATAGAGCTGCCCAGGATTTTGGATAGATAAGTCAAATTATCTACCTTGCCAACTTACTCTCCTGCAACTCCTTGTGTGCAGATCAGGCGCCTGTAAATTTTAAATCATATTCATTACTGAGTTAAAAAAAATGCTAATGAAAAGAAAAAACTTTGCGCCCAGGAAACTACTGTGGGTGAACAAACGCTGAACAAACACTGAACAAATGCGCTAAACAAGAATGATGGAGACTGACAAAACAGATGCAGACCCAGAAATGCCATCAACTTCTCTTGAAGCAAACCCCGGACCATATTTAAGCGACCACTTTGACTTCAAGTGCAAGAAAGGCAACAGCTTTATTATGCAGTGTAAGCTGTGTTTGCCCAAGTCAACAGAACTGACAGCTTATAAAACTCTATGCCTAAGCATGTTGACGTAAGTTAATATTATTTGTATCTTTTTTTGGGATAATCTGCACTAAAATCACTCGTATCTCCCTATAAAATTTAAATCTTTTTAATTTAAATTTTATTATTTTTGTTATTGCACTTGCAATTTGTAAAGGTATTTCTTCAATTAAAAACAACTAGCTTGAGATTTATATTCCCTTAACTACACTAGAATCCCCCACCCCAGCTGTTAAAAAAAGTAACTCGGTAACTTTTACTCTGAGTACCTTTTTAATGAGCTACTTTTCACTCTTAGTTGAGTATATTTTTAGACTGGTAACTTTACTTGTACTTCAGTAAAATGTCACTTAAGTAACAGTACTTATACAAAATTTGATTACTCTTTCCACCTCTGGTACTTGGGAGTACTAATCAACCACAATGTGGCCTCAGCCACAATTAAATACAAACCAGCGAGAGAGACTCCAAAAATACAACCTTTGCACCAGAGAGAGAGTGAACAACAGGGGCACAGATAACGGGGGGGGGGGGGTCAGTGATAAGTGATGAGTGGTTGATGAGGATTGACACCACCTGTGGGGAACAGACAAACTGAACAGAACAAACACACAGAACAGAACAGAAACACAGCACAGAAACACCAACACGGGCCGAGATAAGCCCTTAGAACAGCAGCTTTCACCAACTCATACTGTCCACTCTCCAACACGGACAGAGATGCCATACTTCTTGGGCCTTCCCTGTCAGTTTGCACTGCAGCAGTAATGGCCAGATGTAATATTTTGAAACTGAAACTGTTGGAAGTGGTAGGGGAAGGATCCCGCCTCGTCATGCCGTCATCCACAAGTCTGTTATCAGCAGTGTCACAGAGCTCCAAAGAGTGGAATATAGGTCATGTTCAGGCACACCAACTATGACACAGCTGAGTTTAGAGGGCTCTGAATTCAATTTCACACATCCTCAAATCTACTGTGAAGTGAAGTTGAACAATCAACTGTATCTCACTATTTTGTTATTTGAATTTAGGGGAATGTATTTAATACATTTATTTAAAATCCTGATTACAGGGTCCGTGTGGTGTAGTGGGCTAATCCCAAGCTACATCATGAAAGTGGTTCGATCCTGACAATGAGTCTACCGACTTTCCCCAGACTTTCGGCACGAGGCAGTGTAAATTGGCATAGAGCTGCCCAGGATTTGGGATAGATAAATCGAATTATCTACCTTGCCAACTTACTCTCCTGCAACTCCTTGTGTGCAGATCAGGCGCCTGTAAATTCAATCGAAGAAGTACTGTATAGTTGCTGAGTGTAATCATCTTGTACTTCAGCTGACTAAAGGCATCCGTGTAGAGTGAGCAGTGCAAAAAGAATAGATGGCTCTGCGACATGTGGTTGGATTTTCCATGTGAGCGCTCCTCACCATCCCACATCTGTCCAAGGAGGTGCAGAGTTGCTGACAAAGCAGGGTTAGTAGGAAATTGGACAACACAAATTGGGAGGGGAGAGAAATAGGAGAAAAAATACATAAAATAAAATACTGATTGGATACATTTAAAATGGAGTGAAATCCAATGTATGTATATTGAAGTCCTTGCCTCTTCGCTCTCCTAGGGCAGAGTTGCAGTTTGAGATGTCCTGTAAAGCACATTTTACCAAGCCTTCCTCTGTTACCACACTGCTTAGTGAACCAGCCAGCGGAATGAATGGCCTTAAGAAGCGCTTTGTCTATGATGATAATGATTCACTTTTAAAAAAAGAGAAGGATATTTGCTTTTAAAGGACAATTCCAGTGCAAAATGAACCTAGGGGTTAATAATACTTGGGTACTGAGTCGACCGTTGTCTGGGATATGTTTTCATGCTAATTGAATACATTGAGAACTTTGTAAGTCAATAGAGAGTTTATTAAAAAGATAGTTCAGTCGACCAGTCGAACCACAAACGCTGTGCTACGTGAGCTGAACTGTGACTTGGAATCTCCAATGGCAAGAGGTTATTTGGTCATTTATGCAGATCAATGAGCAAGACTTACAGCTGTCAATGCAAACTAAAATCGAACAAAATTTGCTCACAGTTCAGCTCACGTACCACAGCATTTGTGGTTCGACTGGTCTAGTCTGTTTTCCCAAGATGTCACCCGCCTGTATACGCGAACAGTATTTTCTTTTAAACTATCCTTTTAATAAACTGTCTGTAAGCTTACAAAGTTCACAATGCTTCAGTTTGCATGTAGGGACCCTCATTATGCTACCGTGGATGTATGGTGCTATTTTGAGCCTTGTTAGTGGAATAAAATAACAATTTCTTTTTACTTCATTCATGCCCTAGCGTTATAAGAGAATTATCAGTTCGCACAAAAACTGGGCACATTCGATTAGCATGAAAACATATTCCAGAGAACGGTCAACTCGGTACCCATGTGTTATTAACCACTAGGTTCATTTTGCACCGGAATTGTCCTTTAAGCTCTTTGCCCGTGGCTAGACACAGGGCATGGGCGGGCCGACCATGCCATCCTTCGGTTCTTTCCATGTTTCTCGGCTGTGGGATCACCGTTACTAGACACTTCCACCAGTCATATTTTCCCTGTGCACCAGCTTAACATTTGCCTTGGGACTTGACCAAGGTGAAGGTCATCAGTTAGTGTGTCTGATGTTTGACTACTGTACCTATTAGCAGACTACAAAGAGCCTTAAAGGACGGGGAGATTTTTATTGGGTTAAGTACAATATTCCATGAAGTTTAGATGAGGATGACTGTCTGATGGGGCCAGTTTGTGGTGAGTTTATTTTTGTAGTTTTGGCTGAGGTTTGGAGGACATTTAAGTGCTGCAGGGTTACTCATCCTCACATCTGGCCCTCTCCTCACACACTGCCCCACACAGCTCTGCCCACACACAGGCATATAAGCATGTAAACATGTTGTGACGCGCACTGCGCACGCGCAAGCGCACAGCTGCAGGCACATATTAAACAAAATTAATTTACATTGAAATGGGATTCAAATGTTATGAGAGTTATGTGCATTGACACTGAGGGACACAAACACACAGCAAAACAGCACATTACTGCTGACACGGATTACCTTCCCAACCTCTTTGCTTTTAACGAATGGAATGTAGACCAGTGAACGTACATGGTCAAGCCTCCTAAACACTGCCTAGGTATTTAAGGGCTGCATACTGTGTTTAGTTGTGTACCAAAAAACTTTGCTACACATTGTTGGTAGAACTGGTAACCTCACCTTGATAATAAAATTTAGGATGTCCTAGAAGTCTTCACAAGGATAGTAATACTGGACAAGATGCCTATTTTAGAACCTTTTGCCAGTCTCAGTGAGGACAAACTATACTTCTGGCTTAGGGGTTATGTTTATGGCCAAGGTAAGAATTAGTTTTAGGGTTACAATTTCGCATATACTTACAGTTACAGGCTATATGGGTTAGGTTAAGGGTTAAGTTTGGGCATTAGGAGAAGGTTAATTTTAGGCATAAATGTTAGGTTATTTAGGTTACGGTTTGGATGAGGCTAAGGTTAGGTTAAGGTAAGGGTTGGGTCAAGGTTAGTTTTAGGGCTAGGGTTAGGGTTAAGTTTAGGAGAACATGGATTCTTATTCTGCGTTCCATTTAGCTTGGAAGTCGGTGGTCGGAACTGGGAATTATGTCACACCCGAGTAAAACTAGTTGATCGCATTCCAGTTACCGAAGTTGGAGAACAAGTCAGCCATCCAAGTAGCATACAGCCATGTTCGCCATTTTTAGCAAAACCAGTTGATAAAATGCATTTCGCTGTGTTTTCACACCTTTTAACGCCATAGCAACATGTCCAGATACAACAGTTGGACAGTACTGTGTGTAAGGCAATTTTCGTGAAAAACTAATAAAACGATTACTAAAAATTAACAGTAACAACAACTTTCAGTTACTGTTGATACAGGGTGCTGCCATCTTGGTAAATGAACTTGTGGGTAGTGAAATATCTCCGACCTTGTGGCTAGGAATTTCCCACTTGGGCGGGTGTTCCAGTAATATTCCAACTAGGAACTCGGAATTTCCGACCTCTGAGAACAAATGGAACGCGGCAGTATGCTTTCTGGTCCACATGAGGTTAGCTGTAAACGACTGTGTGTGTGTTTGTTTGTGTGTGTGATGTAGTGCATGGCCTTGTCTTTGACTTTTTCTTCTCTCCCACTCATCTTGCAGTTCTGTTGCCACTCATAAGAGATTGTGTTTGGAGGGAGAATATATTTAGGATGGCTGATTGTGTGGCACAATGTCAAATGTGTTTCCAATTTGAGGTGCTGGGTCACGTCACAGCTGTAACCTACACTGAAATAAATCACTAATGTGTTCGAGAGGACATTACTCTGAATCTTTAACTTACTATAACTTTGCCCACCATGCAAACGAACGTCTCCTGAACATCAGGAGGCTGAGTCATTGTCCCCTGGACTTCCTCAGGACACTGTTTGCTGGGAATGAAAAATCTGCTACTTCTCTACTATGAAAGAAAAGGTGTTGAGAAGGGGGAAGAGAGAGGAAGAGGGGGAGGAGTTTTTCAAACTGTCATGTGGGGGGAGTAGCAATTTGGGTTGTTTTGATCAGGATCCAGCAGACAGGAGAGAGAGAGAGAGAGAGAGAGAGAGAGAGAGAGAGAGAGAGAGAGAGAGAGAGAGAGAGAGAGAGAGAGAGAGAGAGAGAGAGAGAGAGAGAGAGAGAGAGAGAGAGAGAGAGAGAGAGAGAGAGAGAGAGAGAGAGAGAGAGAGAGAGAGAGAGAGAGAGAGAGAGAGAGAGAGAGAGAGAGAGAGAGAGAGAG
>JACXGM010010787.1:0-25856 GCA_016801145.1 Umbra pygmaea | reverse complement strand
TCTCCAAGAAGGCCGAATACTCTGAACTCCTGTTTGGTGCATATGCACAAACAACAGTCAGAGTTTTCCCCCCAGCAACCCGCAGGCGCAGGGAGGCGACCCTCTCGTCCACCGGGGTAAACTCCAACGTAGCGGCGCTCAGCCGGGGGCTTGTGAGTATCCCCACACCCGCCCGGCACCTCACACCCTGGGCAACTCCAGAGAAGAAAAGAGTCCAACCCCTATCCAGGAGAATGGTTCCAGAACCGAGACTGTGCGTAGAGGTAAGCCCCACCAGATCTAATTGGTAGCGCTCCACCTCCCGCACCAGTTCCGGCTCCTTCCCCCACAGAAAGGTGACATTCCACGTCCCCAGAGCTAGCCTCTGCTGCCCAGGTCTGGTCCGTCGAGGCCCCTGACCTTCACTACCACCCATTTGGCAGCGCACCCGACCCCAGCGGTTCCTCCCACAGGTGGTGGGCCCATGGGATGGAGAGGGAGGTGCCACGTTGCTTCTTCGGGCTGTGCCCGGCCAGGCCCCGTGGCAAACCCAGCCACCAGGCGCTCGCTGACGGGCCCTCCATCCAGGCCTGGCTCCAGACGGGGGCCCCGGGCTTCCTCCGGGCAGGGTCTCTCTTCCTCTACCTCGATTCATCATTGGGGTGTTGGTGAACCATTCTTTGTCTGGCCCCTCACCTGAGACCACTTTGCCATGGGAGACCCTACCAGGAGCACCAAACTCCAGACAACACAGCCCTCAGGTTCATAGGGACACACGATAAGGTGATGGTTCCCGGAGAGACAATTTGTACCACTGATATTGATGTGCAACTGGAGCTGCCATTCCTTAGTCTGCAAAGAAATACTGCATTGGAAAAAGGACAAACATTTATGACTTGATGACCATCAAATTATCTCCACATGCATTTGTATAGCATGAATGCTGCCTGAGTGGGGAGCCCTTTTGTCTAGAAAAGTACTTAACGGTTTATTAATACTGTGACTTACCAAGATAAGTAGTAGGAAAAAAATGCATCTTGTCACCCTACTATTAAAAAACAGAACAAAAACAATATGTAGCCCATTAATCCTCCACCTTTATAGTTGTCAGGGAAACAATACTAATCATTCCATGACAGAGCAGAATTCTCTGATGTGAAACAGTCCAGAAGCTTCTGACGCACCACAATTTAATATTTTCTAAAAGGGTATCAGTTATCACCCCGTTGTCATACCCGGATATGTGCAGTCCATAAGTATTTGGTGCAGTCCACAAGCATTTGGGTAGTGACACAATGTTTGTCATTTTGGCTCTGTACTCCAGCACTTTGGATTTGAAATGATACAATAGCAAGATTAAAGTACATACAGAAAGCTTCATTTCAAGGATATTGTTTCATCATGTTTTATACATTTTCCCCCATTTAAGAGAAATAAAATGTATTCCACAATTGGCTCCATTGCTGGTTACTGATAGGCAGATGAGTTGGTTTGCATCATTAGTAGATAGATCGATAGATAGATAGAGATCATAAATAAAGTAAGGTGTCCAATAGCTTATACACAACATACATACACATTGGCACACAGATAAATGACATCCACGCACACATACAAACTACAAAAATACAAAGGAAGATATCAATAGTGTGCCCTTGCAGTAAGTTAGATTGTTGCATGTTTAAAGGAGGGGAGTGGAAAAAAATGCAGAACGGTACAATGGTATCATAGTGCAACAGACTGTAAGAGAGTGTCAGTGCAAGTACCTAGCCAGTGCAAATACTAGGTACTTGCACTGACTCTTTTACACTCTCTTAGAGCATGCACAAGAGATCTGTCTATGTCTATTCTTGAAGTGTTTATTATATACAGCTTTTTTCTCATATTTATCAAGGGTGTCAATCATTTTGGAGGTGTAAATCGTTCCTCATTATGATTGGTGTCCTTTGTCTAACATGGAACAGCTTTGCAATTTTCTTCAAGAGTCACTGATGTAAAAACAATTAGAGAGTATGTCTGAACGTGAGTCTGCGTGCCATAGCTAGTGGGATAAAACCACTCCAAGCGTGACTGAAGCATCTGCACAGTAATATATATCCTTTAGGACCAACTAGATATAAATGTATTGCATTCACTTGAATGCATTCGCTGGCATTGAGCATCCCCTTGAATGAGTAAAAAACTGTGTTCACAAGGAGCCACCTTCTTACTTCACTGTCCAATTACTAGTTCAAAGACACACACAAGAATAGACATTCCACCATGTTCAAAGCGCCTGTGCACTTAATCAAATGTCTCTGCTGCTGATGCTCTGCTTGTCCCACAGACATGTTCAAGAAACACACACACCTGCAGTTTACACACACAGCATTTCCTTCTGTTCCACTCTTTCTCTCAGCTTTTTTGTATGTGTCGGAGTGTGTGGGAGAACATTCCGTCTGCGTGGAGTTGTGGATGGGAAAAAAAAGAAACATTTGTGCAAGGGAAATGCACCATGGTATCCCCATTGAGATAATACAAAACGAAATAGGTCACACAGCGAAGTAATCGGCTGTGTAACTTGAGACCTCAGACTATGACTGAGAGGTAATGTTTAGAACAGTCCATGTTTTTACTCTTATACCTATGAAGGTAAGTTGACTCAGAACCCTTGTATACAGCAACAACCTGAGGGGCGATTACAGTTAACTGGGATAGGAAGAGTCACTTCAGGGATTTGATCTGCTAACCATTGTGTTACTGGTCAGATCCTCTAACTGCTAGGCTACCCTAGCACCCTATAGCTACAAAAATACAGCTAGATATATATATAAAAATAATAGATTTGGACATGGGGAAGCCAATGCTATGTTGTTCTCTTTATTTAGTTAATTGGCTCATTAGCTTGTGCAGACGCAGTTGGTTACTCTTCCTGGGATCCACGTAACACATGGTAAAACAACAAAACACTGACACACTGACCGACAAGGACAGTCAACCAGTCTGGTCAAAAGCAGTGTACTGCTGAATAGGGTGCCAATTGGGTCGCAACCTTGTTTTTTATGGTCTATGACTAAATCATGTCAACCCTGTATGTGATAGAGTAATTCAATTTGCGTAGAGAACAATTTCATGCTTCGAATGATACATGTTGGATTTCATACAATTCAGAAAGTGTTTTATTGTATGCTATATTTGCTTGGCAAGCTTTCAATGCTGTAGAGGTTTCTGTCAATAGGGAGTTGTAAATATAATTCCAGCAAAAAGAAAAATGTGGCTTTAACCGGTCTTTTGCGAGGCAAAGTAGAGCTCGGCTCCAAAGGGCACCCTATTCCCAACACAGGGAACTAGTTCGAACTGCATAATGAATGGAGTAATTGAATTTGTGTTTTCTTATTGGAGCATGACAGCCACACATTCTTCTGCATCAGGTACCTCAAGCCAGACCTGCAGAAGAAATCCAAGCATAAAACGGCTGTCATAAAAAAGACTCTTAACCCTGAGTTTAACGAGGTAGAGATCAGTGTGTATATTTATATGTGTGGAATATTGTGCTTAAGTGTGATTATTTTTCTGTGCATGATTGTATGTGTTCCTTAACTTGCTTGCTCGTCTGTTTGTGTATTAGACTCTGTTGGTGAATTGTGCATTGGCATGAAGACAGCCTATTAGGGCTATAATCAGTCCTGGGAGACACAACCAACCAGCCTTTTGTTTTCACACCCTTTGTCTTAAACGCCCAATTATACACCAGCATTCGTTCCAAGCACTTACATTTCACACAGTAGTCATTCAGAGGAGGCTTTTTACACCAAGCCATTAACACTGTGCATACACAAATGGTGTGAACCATAAAATAAACACTTTATGAAGAAGCGTTTGATGTTATCGCATGTGATGCTTCCTGACACATGCTTCAGGGAGGTCTAAACATAAACAAGTCGGTCAATATCATTTGAGAATTTATAACACTGTGTGCACAATTATTAGGCAAGTCAGTATTTTGACCATATCATCATTATTATGCATATGTTCCAACTCCAAGCTGTTTAAACTGGAATGCTTATTGGATTTAAGCATATCAGGTGATGTGTATCTGTGTAATGAGAGAGGTTGTGGCCTAAGGACATCAACACCCTATATCACGGTGTGCATAATTATTAGGCAGATTTTGTTCTTCAGGCAAAATGGGTGAAAAAAGAGATTTACCTGACTCAGAAAATAAAAATTTATAAAGGTCTTTCAGAGGGATGCAGCACTGAAAATTGCTAAGATATTGGGGCATGATCACAGAACCATTGAACGTTTCCTTGCAAGTAGTCGACAGGGTCGAAAGAAATGTGTTGAGAAAAAGACTGCCAAAGATTTGAGAACACTCAAACATTAAGCTACCAGGAACCCATTATCCTCCAGCGCTGTCATATTCCAGACCTTCAAGGTGTTCAGTGCTCAGAGACATGGCCGGGTTAATGAAGGCTGAAACCTGACCACCACTGAACAAGACACATAAGTTGAAACGTCAAGACTGTGCCAAGAAATATCTGAAGACAAATTTTGCAAAGGTTTTATGGACTGATGAGATGAGAGTGACTCTTGACGGACCAGATGAATGGGCCCATGGCTGGATCAGTAATGGGCACAGAGCTTCACCTCGACTCAGACGCCAGCAAGGTGGAGGTGGGGTACTGGTATGGGCTGGTATTATTAAAGATGAGCTAGTTGGACCTTTTCGGGTTGATGATGGATTCAAACTCAACTCCCGAACCTACGAAGACACTTTCTTCAAGCAGTGGTACAGGAAAAAGTCTGCATCTTTCAAGACCATGATTTTTATGCAGGACAATGTTCCATTGCATGCATCGAAGTACTCCACTGCGTGGCTAGCCAGTAAAGGCCTTAAAGATGAAAGAATAAATAATGAAATTGCCCCCTTCCTCACCTGACCTAAACCATATTGAGAATTTGTGGTCCCTTCTTAAACAGTTGATGTACAGTGAAGGAAAACAGTACACCTCTCTGAACAGTGTCTGGGAGGCTGTGGCTGCTGCTGCACAAAATGTTTATCGTCAACAGATCCAAAAAACTGACAGACTCCATGAATGGAAGGCTTGTGATTGATATTGAAAAGAAGGTGGCTATATTGGTCACTGATTTGTTTTGAAATGTCAGAAATGTTTATTTGTACATTTTGAAAATCAAGTGAGATGGGAAACTTGCTCAACATTTGTGCACACTTAGATATTCGCCAAAGAAAAGCCAAATCCTCACTTATACTTTCTTAAATATTCACATTTGTGGTTTATTTACATTTTGGATTGACCGAGAGCACTCTAGTTGTTCAATAATAAAATGTATTCTCAAGAATACAACTTGCCTAATAATTGTGCACATAGTGTAATGTTAACATATGCAAATTGCAAACTAGGTAGATAGGGCCATGAGTGGTGAATGGCTTGAATTGTATTTAATCACTGTATATTGGTAACCAGATTCAAATAGTGATAACACACCTCAGGGGGTTCTGGTATATACACTCACTGGCCACTTCATTAAGTACACCTTGCTAGTACCAGGCTGGACCCACCTTTGCCTTTAGAACTGTCTTAATTCTTCATGGCATAGATTCAACACGGTGCTGAAAACATTCCTCAGAGCCTTTCGATCAGTTCAAACCAGTCTGTCCATCCTTCTCTGACCTCTGCCATCAAAAAGGGATTTTCACTCAGAGAACTGCCGCTCACTGGATATTTTCTCTTTTTCACACGATTTTCTGTAAACCCTAGAGATGGTTGTGCCGGAAAATCCCAGTAGATCAGCACTTTTTATTTTTTGCCCCTCCCAATTCGAACTGACTCTGAGTTGTCGGCATCACTGCCACTTCTTGGACAGATCTGTGGGATGGCGAGGGACGCACATGGTTCATCCAAACACATGTTGCCCAGTCGTCGATTCCTTTCCCACTGCTAATCCAACATTGAAGCCTTTAGTCGGATCATGCACGGGATGAACGTCTATACTTCCACTATTTAATTTACAGCCACTTGATCTGCACACAAGGAGTCGCTGGAGTGCAACCTGATAAGAAAGATAATCTGGCTATTCTAACTCAAATCCCAGGCAGGGCTATGCTGATTTGTGCTGCCTCTTGCAGGAGGTCCTGGGAAAGTTAGAAGCACTTTCTGAAATACTCAAACCAGCTGGTCTCGCACCAAGAACCATGCCACATTCAAAGTTACTTAAATCACCTTTCCTCACTCTGATGCTCGGTTTGAACTTCAGCAGATCGTCTTGACCATGTCTACATTTCTAAATGCATTGACTTGCCGACACGTGATTGGTTGATTGGCTAATTGGATATTGGTGTTAACGAGCAGTTGAACAGGTGTGTGATGATGTCCCGAAGTAATGAGAGGAAGCAATTGCAAGGTGAAAATACTCACAGAGTTTTAATAAACGTAAAAACATTGTGCAGTCAAAATAAAAATCAAGATTAGAGCAGAGTTTCAACATAACATATGTAATTAAGCACAACACTCATTAGAAAAGTCCCAGTTTATATAGGCCCATGATTATAATCCTAGACAGCTGTGTAGACGGTGCATAATGGTGTCCCCTTGGGAAATAGGTGAGTTGAGCGCATCTATCCATCAATATTCCGGAGAATCCAATTTTCTGTGTACATGTGAAGGCACAATCGTGACAAGGTGTACCTAATGACGTGGACGGTCAGTGTATACAGCCAACATACCACACCTTGTCAGGCTTTATTTTTAAATATTAAGTTTATAATAATAAAATAATATGTTTTTCAACTTGTGTCTTGGGGATAGCCAGTGAATGGGTTATAATTTCTTCCAACTGCCAGTCCGTATCAGATAACAAGTGATTAACAATTATATTCTTAAATTGAACAAACATTCATGTTCCCAGGCCTAGAATAGGCGTAGTCCTAGTTAAACTGCAAATAAAAAATTGCTTTCTTGAACTGTGGAGATAGGAACTGATGCTTGGATAGAGTTGTCTAGTCTAAGATGTCAAATTGAAGAATCCATGGTTACTGTATGGTCCATTGAAGTCCATTTACTGTACATAATATGACTGTTTAGCCAAGCTAAAATGCTGTCAACCTTTCCCCAAAAGGCCCTATAAATGAATACCTTTTCTAGGTATCCCAGGTTCTCTTTGAGCTAGTAGCTAAGACATTCAGGGTTGCAAAACCATACTTTTTTAAATATAAATTCATGAACATGCACCTGCTCATCTGCGTGAACATGCCTTTTGGCGTGCAGCAAGGAGGCCTGAGGGCTGTACATGTGGCCAGGGCATTAAATCACAATGTTCGTATATGAGACACCTTAGACAGGGCTAAAGGGAGACAGGAAGGATGGCTGATCATCATCGCAGTGGCAGACCACGTGCAACAACACCTGTACAGGATCGGTACATATGACCATCACACTTGTGGGACAGGTACAGGATGGCAACAACTACTGCTTGAGTTACAACAGGAATGTACAATCCCTCCATCAGTGCTCAGACTCTCTTTAATAGGCTGAAAGAGGCAGGATTGAGGGCCTGTAGGCCTGTTGGAAGACAGGTCCCCACCAGACAGCACCAACAACAAAAGTGCTCTTCACTGACGAGTCGCAGTTTTGTCTTATTAGAGGGTGATGTTCGGACTTGCGTTTATTGTTGAAGGAATGACTGTTACACCGAGGCCTGTACTCTGGATTTTGATCAATTTGGAGATTAAGGGTCTGTCATGGTCTGGGGAGGTGTGTCACAGTGTCATCGGACTGAGATTGTTGTCATTGCAGAAATTATTAACGCTGTGCATTCCAGGGAAGACATCATCCTTCCTCATGTGGTACCCCTCCTGCAGGCTCATCCTGACATGACCCTCCAGCATACAGTGCATTCGGAAAGTATTCACAGCGCTTAACTTTTTTTCACATTTTGTTATGTTACACCCTTATTCTGAAATGGATTAATTAATTATTTCCCTCAATATTCTAAAAAACAATACCTCATAATGACCATGTGAAAGAAGTGTGTTTGAAATCGTAGCAAATTTATTAAAAATAAAAAATGAAAAAAGCACATGTACATAGGTATTCACAGCCTTTGCCATGACACACAAAATTGAACTCAGGTGCATCCTGTTTCCACTGATCATCCTTGAGATTTTTCCACAACCTGACTGGAGTACACCTGTGGTAAATTCAGTTGACTAGACATGATTTGGAAAGGCACACACCTGTCACTATAAGGTCCCACAGTTAACAGTGAACTCGGCCTGAATGGCAAGCGTCATGTCTGGAGGAAACCAGGCACTGCTCATCACCTGGCCAATACCATCCTTACAGTGATGCATGGTGGTGGCAGCATTATGCTGTGGGCATGTTTTTCAGCGTCAGGAACTGGGAGTCAGGATTGAGGGAAAGATGAATTCAGCAATGTACAGAGACATCCTTGCTGAAAACTTGCTCCAAAGTGCTCTGGACCTCAGACTGGGACAAAGGTTCATTTTCCAACAGGATAACGACCCTAAGCACACAGCCAAGGAAACAAAGAGGTGGCTAAAGGACAACTCTGTGAATGTCCTTGAGTGGCCCAGCCAGAGCCCAGACTTGAACCCGATTGAACATCTTTGCAGAGATCTGAAAATGGCTGTGTACCGACACTCCCCATCAACCTGATAGAGTTTGAGAGGTCCTGCAAAGAAGAATGAGAATGGGATAATCCACCAAAAAAATAGGTGTGCCAAGCTTGTAGGATCAAACTCATAAAGACTTGAGCCTGCAATTGCTGCTAGGTGCTTCAACTGTATTGAGCAGAGGCTGTGTATACTTATGTATGTGTGCTTTTATCTTTTTAAATTTTTATAAATATGCTAAGATTTCAAACACATTTCTTTCACATTTTCATTAGTGAAGTGCTGTAAATATTTTCCAGATTCACTCTAACAATGCCACCAGCCATACTGCTCATTCTGTGCATGACTTCCTGCAAGACAGGAGTGTCAGTGTTCTGCCAGGGTCAGTGAAGAGCCCGGATCTCGAACATGGATTTCATTCCCATGGATCGGATGGTGAGGGCTAGGGCCATTCTCCCCAGGAATATTCAGTAACTAATGGCCTTGGTGGAAAAGTGTGGTAACATTTCACATCAAGAACTGGCAGATCTAGGGCAGTCCATGAGGAGGAGATGTACTGCAGTACTTAATCCAGCTGGTGGCCACACCAGATACTGACTGTTACTTTTGATTTTGACCCCCCTTTGTTCAGGGACACAATATTCCATTTCCATTAGTCACAAGTCTTTGGAAATTGTTCAGTTCATGTCTTAGTTGTTGTGTCTTTTTATTTTTTTGCTGAATTTAAACAGTCTTTGCAACAGTTGCCTCACAACACTACTGTAGACATAAGAACGCACACTGTCTTGGAGATGTCTCATTTTTATGCACACAATACAACAACCTGAACCCCTGTACACATTAGTAATACTTGAATTTAAATTATTTTAAAATGAGTAGAACAATGAATTGGACATCAATGTGCATTCTAAAGGGGAAGATGTTTCTTTTTAAGCAATTGTTCCTTAGCATTTCTGCTTGGCTAAACAGCTCTAACATGTGAATTTGCAACTTTACAACATTTTGAATTAAACTGCATGGGGTCCAAGGACATGGGATTGATAATAACATAGTGCAGGGTCCAATGACATAGGATTGATGAAAACATAGTGCAGGGTCCAATGACATAGGATTGATGACAACATAGTGCAGGGTCCAAGGACATAGGATTGATGAAAACATAGTGCAGGGTCCAAGGACATAGGATTGATGAAAACATAGTGCAGAGTCCAAGGACATAGGATTGATGAAAACATAGTGCAGGGTCCAAGGACATAGGATTGATGACAACATAGTGCAGGGTCCAAGGACATAGGATTGATGAAAACATAGTGCAGGGTCCAAGGACATAGGATTGATGAAAACATAGTGCAGGGTCCAAGGACATAGGATTGATGAAAACATAGTGCAGGGTCCAAGGACATAGGATTGATGAAAACATAGTGCAGTGCTGAATGCTATTGACTTCAACTTGCTAAGCTAGAGAGGTCTTCAAACCCACCATCTACCCCAGGAACCAACAATGAAATGAAATCTATTCAAATCCTTATAGGGAAGCTGTTACACAGTAAAATTGTTTGACATTTAAACCCCACTCTTTGACCAATCGAGATATTACATATGACTTACGAATGACATGGTTATTATAGCGCAGGGCTGCCCAACCCTGTTGCCAGAGAACTACCCTGCCTGCAGCCATGTTTTCCCTGAACCACAGTCCAGCACAGCTAGCACTCCAGGAACAGGGTTGGAGTTATAATGAATTTCAGTTGATGCTTTAGCTATCGCCTTGAGTCTAGCATTGTCATTTTATAAATGCCAGCTCTCTCTAGCCCATCAGTCACACAGGTCTCATCCAAATCGTGACAGTGATATCTGAAACATCACGTGTGACTAATTTATAGTCCAGATTTAAAGTCCACCCTCAATTTCATTATGGAAGGAATGAAAGATGGATTGCTGCAATTTCCGTTTTCCAGCCACATTACTGGATGTGCATACACCTATGTTATATTGATAATACTCGTAAAGCCAATTGTTTTTTTCTCCCTTTATCTCTATCTCTCATGAATGATCCTGCCGTACGCCTCCTGATTGTCTGCAGGAGTTCTTCTACGAGATCTCCTTCACGGAGCTCTCCACTAAGACGCTGGAGGTCACCGTCTGGGATTATGACCTTGGGAAGTCCAATGATTTTATTGGTGAGTTGGTAGTTGCCACATTAGCATTACATTACAGGAATTCCACTTAGGAAGCCACACAATGGTTGTTTGCCAAAGTGGGCTAGTCTCTCTGGAACCAAGGTCCAGAATAGGGTGGAGCAAAAGAATACAGCGCTGTCAGGGAAAACATCCTGGGTTTGTGAGTAGTTTGATAAGAATCAGAACGGCTTGAACGGATGTGCTTGGTCCCTTTGATCTTCAATTTTCTTCCAACCTGTTGTTAGATGAGTTGTTAGACTGTGTCAATGCCAAATTCGGAATTAAATATCTTTGGCAAAATTCGGCTAATTGTTTTCTGTTTTTAATATATTTAAATGCACATTTTTGCACTGTGCAATGCCCTGTGAAGACGTTGCAGGCAAAATCCCCCAAATGTAATAACATTGCCTTCATAGTTTTTATATACTCGAGGTATTAAGTTAAAGGTGCTTTTCGTAGAATTCTGAGCCGTAACATAACTAATTTCTCTTTAAATAACCAGTTTACAAAGCTGTAAAAGCTGTATTTCTTCATAATTTGAATTATGAAAAGGTTATTTATATGGGATAATTATTCCCTACATTATAAAGTGCTTTCTTACACACAAAAGCACAGTGTAAAATGCATAATGAATATCAAAGACGAACCGGTGTGTGGAGCAAATCTCATCATGTCCTCATTAAAATGCATATCCCAATGGCAAAACAAGCACTGCATAGTGTAGGGAATCATTGCCCCATCTAAATTCCCTTTTTATATTTTTCAAAATATCAAGAAATACTTTTTATACAGCCTTTGTAAGTTGGTCACTGAAAGAGAATGTTGTTCTATCCTCATGGTACAAACCTTGATTGAATCGTAGCCATACGTAAGAAACAACTGTCCACAATATCTTCCCATGGGACAAAGGTGTCCTGGGACAAATGTTTCTTTAACCTGGCTGGAGTTGCTTAAACATCAACATGTGAGGCAGCAGTTCTTCCCAGACACATTTCAGGGCACATTTGTCCTTTCTGAACCTTGCCCTAGTTATCACTGCATCTAGATATCGCTGCATATCGCTGCATCTACAGTAGATATCCCTGCATCTAGATATCACAGCATATTCATCAGCACACCTCGCCATGCTGTGTGCAAAACATATAATAATGTGGAACAAAATAATGGGTTGATGCCTATGTAACTGCAATATGTTTAGCCTGATTTTAGGATGCTGTGTTTTGGTTTTGATCCAATTGCTACAACACACATTGTAGAAATCTGTCAGTTGATGACATTGTTAATGAAGTTGATGCATGGTGTAGTGGGCTAAGTGGCTGCTTTGCAGGACAGTCTACGGTTCGAGCCTGACTATGGGTTTTGGGTTAGATGAATCAGATTATCTATCCTGCCATGTTGCTCCTTGTGTTCAGATCGGGCGCCTGTAAATTAAATCGTGGTAAAGTAAAGTCTGTGGACGTAATCATCCCATGCGTAAACTTAAGCAGGGGTGTCAAACCGGTTGTACATAGGGCTTAGTGTCTGCAGGTTTTCACTTTTACCTTGTACCTGACTGATGGAATTGGTCACTAATTGGTTAGCATCTCCCCTCACCTGGCAGTCTAGGTCTTAATATGTCTTTAATTGAAAGGAAAGAACAAAGACCAGCATACAATAGGCCCTCTGTGGAACTGGTTTGACACCCCTGAACTAAGGGCTTCCGTCTTGGGTGAGCAGTGCGAAAAGAATCAGCGGATGGGCGCCATGTGGTTGGATGAACCACAGCTATTGGTTGATGCCAGTAACATCTGAACAGGTGAACATCACCATTGTTAATCCATTTTGTCTTCTGTTTGCACCTACTAGGAGGTGTGTCTTTGGGCTGTCAGTCACAAGGAGACGGTCTTCAGCATTGGATAGACTGTCTGAAAAACAAGGGGATGAAGGTGGAGCGATGGCACACATTGACCAATGAGCTACCTGGATCTACATTCCAAGATTAAAAACAGGCCAATCTGGTACTGCTTTGTGCTGAAAGGGGATTCTGGATCGAAGGCTATTTATCATCGCATGTTATGGACATGTATTCTGCATGACTTGAACATTTGCGTGTATACTTTAATCCATGAAATGGATTGGAAGTCATCCAAACATTTCCCAGAGGCCACAATGAATGAATGTGGGGGTCATTCAGTGGGGAGCAATGTTTCAGAAACAAATGTTAAGCATAAAAATTGATGCCCTAAACTACGGTTATTCTCTTTTTTCATTCCCAGATACAGTGCCATATCCATTCTGTGGATTTTGTTTTCACTATTCTGAAACATGGGTTCCTAGAAAACTGAACAGACCCCCTGTGAATAGGGAAATTAACTATAAAATCATGTAAGAGGCAGAGAAAGAAATCTTATTATTTTCTCAATTCACTCGTAATTCATACTGCCGCATTTGTTTATACCTCTAAAATTAGATTTGGTTCTTTCATTAACTTGCGATTCCCCCTGACCTGGAAATTGTGGAAAATATCTCAATGTACCGCTCGTCTCAATGTCTGCATTCCTCTCCCAGTGCAATAACATTTTGCCTAATGCTTCCGAAGAATTCTAAGTGGTCTTATTAATGACAAATATTTTATATTAACTTATTTAATTACCATTAAAATGCCTGCTAATGGTAATTAATTTGATAAACAGTGTAAAGTAGTAGCTAAGACAATTGGTTCTTCCATATTATTGGTTTGTGTGTGACATATTTGCATGTTTGGTGTACAAAACATTGTATATGAAAAACAAAAATGAATAAAGATAGCATCCATTTTCTGTGGAACAGACAAATGCTTGCAGGGCATTGTTTAAACATGTATTTGCTTTTAAAAACATTTTATTAGTGTTCGCTGATTCCTTAAGCCACGTTGGGACAACCAATCTTAGGAAAGGAACATTCTTTGTTGAAGTAAAGCATTGTGAAAACATTTTTCTGCTTGTTTTAATTTTTTGACTTCTTGCATACAGTTCACATTTGTTAAACAGCCACATTTCTTTGGATTTGCCTCTTCTAATGGTTATGCAATCTGTATCCTTATGGGCATCAGCACATTGTTTACCACAACCTTTATGGATTATCATGATGTTCTGTTGCTATCTATTCATTATAGGACCATTACAGTAAATGTTTTACCTATATTGTTTTGGACAAAATCTACTTTACAATTACATCCCTTTTACACATGCAAGTAAAAACCTATATAACTCAATATCTATGATTGTGCAAAAGTGTTCATGCGCATTCCTTGAGTGTGTACAGAGCCATGGAGATTGATTAGCTGCATGTGTCATACTGTGAATGTTCAAAGGCCAAAGGCAATTTATAGCCATCATGTTGGGTTGTTTGGTGTATCAGGAATAACTGTGTAAGACATGAACCAGGGCAGTGCATTTTATTGTATCAGTGAAGGTTTTGTATGCTAACAGGTCCTTTGTTTTGTCTGCAAGTGTCCTAGAGACATGCTTAAATACAGTGATATTGTTAATATGTAAATAGGTACTGTGTCTTTTTGCGCTTTGGCTGTTTGTCCTTGTGCCAATTGGTAACTTGTGCATGGGCTTTTTCATAAAATCTGTTTATCTGCATTTTGGGTGTGCTTTTCTTCATTTAATTAATATCAAAGGACAAGTCAACATAGTGGATAAAATTTATTGCTTAGTTCTGACCAAAAGCTAGATCGATATTTTCTTCAAGAGCAACTAATTAAGATGACACGTTTTTTAACGTAACAACAAAAATATTTCCCTGACCAGCTTACAAAAACTGTTTGTACATACAAAAGCACAGCCTGCAATGCATGAATTATATTAAAGATGGACCAGCACATGATCACTGTCAAACATTGTGGAAGTATACTTGTCATCTTCTCATTGCTATTCCTGTTTAAATGGAAAAACATGCTCTGCATACAGTGCCTATAGAAAATCATCATACCCTGTCAAAATCCTTACCTTTTGTCACATTACTCCCTGAAAAATTAAATAAATTGAATCTAACTTTTGCTAGCTGTAATTACACATTATAGACATCGAAGTGGAAAAAAACATTTACAAAAATTCCTGACAATTATAAAAATGTAATTAGTGAAATACCTGGTTTAGATAGAATAAATTAGAATCAGTTTAGTGGTTTTGATTATTTCATAAGAAAACCAGCTGTTCCATGATGATTACATTATTAGTAGTGCATGGCAACACAAAGAATACACCATTTTTGGAAAGGTGCTTTCAAAAGGGCCTCTGAGTATCATTCAGAGCATTATTAAGAAGTTGAAAACATAGGCACCACCAACACCTTTCCTAGATCGGGCCTAGTGCTGATCAAGCTCTACAAGGTGGTGCCCCGATCCCGCAGCTGAATCAATTTTAGGAGATGGTCCTGGCATTTGCTGGACTTTCTTGGGCACCAAGAAATGATGATGGCACATGTTTGTTGTAGGTAACCATGGTTGACAGGGGAAGAACAATGATTACAAACACTACCCACCTCATAAATTTTTTAGTCTGTGATTCTAACTCAATTAGCATGACAGAGTGATCTTCAGGCTTGTACTTGTCAACACTCTCACCTTTGTTGAGAGTCAAAGAGACATTCCGAGACATTACCTTTACCTTTACATGATGGCAGCTGGTCCTGTTGTGGCAGGGCTGAAATGTAGTGGAAATGTTTTTTGGGGATTAAGTTCATTTTCATGGCAAAGAGGGAGTTTGCTATTCATTGCAATTCATCTGATTACTCTTCATGATATTCTGGAGTATATGTAAATTGCCAACATCAACACTGAGACAGCAGACTTTGCGAAAATTTGTTTTTGTGCCATACTCAAAACCTTTGACCATGACTGCATACTGCTTTTTCCAAAAAAAATTAATAAATGTTCTACAGCTTTTGAAAGCTGGTCACTGAAAGAAAAAGCATTTCTCTTTTCAGTCCATTCAATTCAACACTGTGCACCTCTAAAGCTCTCCTAAAGACCACCAGTCACATTGTTGATGTATTTGATCCATACCAGTGCTAGCACATCAATGTCAATTTAACTTCAAGCCCGTGAATCAAGCAAATTGGTACAAAGCAAAAACGACATTGTGAAATGACAAGGTCTCTGACGAGACATACTGAATATCCTTGTGTGTTATAGCAACCTGCTTGTGAAATGGTAGAATGGTTACTGTGATACAACTACACTACCACCCAGTGTTTAAAAAATGACATTACTGTTTGAGGCCAATATGGATAGCATTAGCTGAAACATTCTAGTTCTTTAACATCTTGTTGTATAATTTATCGTTCAATAACATATATGATTATCATAATACCAGTTGTAACATTTTCAGTTGCAGAAATATGATGCATCTAACAAAAATAAACCTTAATTCTGAATACTCAAATTTTGGGTCTTACTTTCAAAACATTTCTCAATGCATTTTTTTTTCTCTTTACTATAATGCATCCAGAGAAAATAATTCTGTGATTTGGCGTTTTACTTTTTTTCCTCTGCTTCCAGTGTCAAGACAAAAAGTATATGAACCCTTTGGAATTACTTGGATTTCTGCATAGATTCATCGTAAAATTTTCTCTGATCTACTATGTCACAACAATAGACAGACATTATTTACTTGAAGTAATAACAAACAAATCATTGTATTTTTATTGTCTATATTAAAGGTGTAACTGGTGATTGTATATATATGTATATATTGTATTATTATAAATTGTAATATTATATCGGCAGTACTACTGGATGATACTGTTGGACAATTTTCATTCACTCTGAAATAATTTTTTGTGCAAATTAAACCGCACCCTAAAATTGTGACTTTCGATAACACGTCTACTATCCTTATGAGATTACCATCAACAGAACCATTCCCAACTTCATTAACCATGAATTCCCAAGTTTATCAAGACATTTTTCAGGAGAATGTAATGCCCTCTGTAGTGCCATTTAAATCATTTCTCCCATTTTCAAGAATGATTCAGAGTTTGTATAATAGGCTATATGCACAGCTCCACTATTTCCTGAACTTAAGGCAGCTAGCTCCTTTGTTTCCTGTCTTACATTATTGGAGAAACTGATTAATCCACGTGTGTCACAATGGTCAAACACAGGTGGATTAATCAGTTTGTCCAATAATGTAAAACAGGAAACAAATGAGCTGCCTTAAGTTCAGGAAGTAGTGGAGCTGTGCATATAGCATATTGAACAGACTTTGTAAGAAACATAACAAAGCCAAGCCAGGATCTCCTAGGAGACAACTGAAGTCTTACCCCCTCTAACAAGTTGAAATAATACCTCAAGATACCCGGTTCATTCATTGGCTAGTTCACTCCAAGGTCAGGTCCTCCACTAAAATCCATGATAATAGCAGGCTGGACAGCCACTCCTAGGAGAGTACCAACACTGCTAAACTTTCTCCATTTATAGACAATGTGTTTTACTGATGAACATTAAGACTTTTAGCTGTATTTTTTTACCCTTTCCAGATTCATGCAAGTCAATAATTATTAATCATAAAACTTCCGAGATCTTTTTAGTTCGAGGCAGGTTTCACATCGACAATGCTTCTTTTCAATTACAAACACAAAATGTGGGAGTGTTTGTTAAAAGTGAATGGCTACTTTTGGAGAAATCATCGGTATAGAGATTCACATACTTATTCCACCCTGCACTATGGAATGTTTAAATTATGTTAAAATGCTCCTTAACACAAATACCTAATCAGCCAATCACCTGGCAGCAAGTCAATGCCTTTAGGCATGGAGACATGAACAAGACAATCGGCTGAAGCACAAACCAAGCATCAGAATGAGAAGGAATTGTGACTTAATTGACTTTGAACATGATAGGCTTGTTGGTGCCAGACGGGCTGGTTTGAAAGTGCTGATCTACTGGGATTTTCACACAAACATTTATAGGGTTTACAGAGAATGATCTGAAAAGGACAAATATCCAATGAGTGGTAGTTTTCTTGGGGAAAATGCCTTGTTGATGGCAGAGGTTAGATGAGAATGGCCAGACTGGTTCAAGCTGATAGAAAGGCAACAGTCACTCAAATAATAACTTGTTACCAAGGTCTGCAGAAGAGCATCTCTGAACACAAAACATGTTGAACCTTGAAGCAGATGGGCTACAGCCGTACACCAGGTGCCACTCCATTCAGCTAAGAACAGGAAAATGAGACTACAATTTGCCCAGGCCCACCAAAATTGGGCAATAGAAGATTGGAAAAACATTGCCTGGTTTGATGAGTCTCGATTTCTGCTGGAACATTCAGATGGTAGGGTAAGAATTTGCGTTAACAACATGAAAGCATGGATCCATCCTGTCTTGTATAAACGGTTCAGGGTGGGGTTGTTGGTATTATGGTATGGGGGATATTGGTATTGGATGTTGGTATTATGGTATGGGGGCCCCTAATACCAAGTGGGCATAATTTAAATGCCACAGTCTACCTAAGTATTGTTGCTGACCATGTCCATCCCTTTATGACCACAGTGTACACATCTTCTAATGACTACTTCCAGCAGGATTACTGTATGTGCCATTTCACAAAGCTCACATCATTTAAAACTTGTTTCTTGGACATGACAATGAGTTTACTGTATTCAAAAGGCCTCCAGTCACCAGATTTCAATCCAATTGAGCACCTTTGGTATGTGGTGGAACAGGAAATTTGCATTATGGATGTACAGCCGACATATCTGCAGCAAGACTTGGTGACAACAGGCACTGAGGTTTCAGTGAGCATAGTAAAGTGTGAACTAAACACAGGTTTCCATGCCAGATCTCCAAGATGTACACCACTACTGACCCAAAAGCACAGGACAAGTTGGCATGGATATGCTAAAAATCATATAATGCCACAGACGTTTTGGGATTCTGTTCTGTGGAGCGATGTATATATATCGGAAGAAACCAGACTGGAACTTTTCAGCACGATAGATCTGCGGTATGTCGGGAGGAAGAATTAAGCATACGCTGAAAAGAACACTACCCACAGTCAAGCATGGTAATAACTGACGGTGGTAACTGGTGATGCTCTGGGGCTGCTTGCATCCTCTGGCACAGGAAACATGCAGTGTGTGGAAAGCAAGATGGATTCATTGAAGTATCAGCAAATCCTAAGAGAAAAATTAGGAACGCTGCGATTCATTGCGTTGAGCAATTTCAAATGCTTTTGCTCGATTTGTTCATTGCAAACAGCTAAACGTCCATACATTTTGACAAACGTTTGCACTGAGGGTTGAATCATTTTGATTACAAATGTATCTATTTAAACAAACAGAAATACACAGTCTGCAATCTTCCCTGATGTTCATCATTGAATCCTTCTTTCATCTAAAATATCTGACTGCAGTTGCAATACTTATGGAGGGCACTATATATTTATTTGTATACAAATGTTGTTGATGAGTAGGCTATTACAGGTTAAGTACCAAATAAAACTGGAACAGACTTTCACCTGTAGTGCCATTGCTTCTGGAGTCAACCAAAGAAAACTACTTAATTCATATTCACATACTCAAACTAAATGTGCATTTACTAGTATTGTGAGTAGGCTTCATTCTGTCTTCTTTTACACAGTATGTTATTTCCCAAATACAATGATCATGCAAGATTCTTTGCTAAATGCAATGGCATCATGCAAATAGCCCATCTATGAAGGATTTAGCAATTCTACTTTGCTCTCTCATCAGGTTTGTTTTCCACCATATCATTGCCATTGCCTGGATGTTTTTTGTTTTGTAGCACACCTCTGTGTAAACCATAGATACTGTTATGCCTAAAAAGCCTGGGAGGGTCATCGTTTCAGATACTGGAACTCTATATACTTGACATTGATGATCTTATCATGCTCAAAGTCACTTAGGTCAAACACTTTGCCCAGGAATCAGGAATCGAACTGTAACAAAATGCCTTGATCCCTGATGAAAAAATGCAAGCAAATACCATTTGAACCACTGTTTGTAAGAGGGATCCATTTTATAAGGGTACATTAACATGAATATGACATCAGGGTAGATTTTAAAGAATGAAAATACACATAAAAATGCATTCTTTATTTAGCCAGCTGGCAGCAGATGATTGGATACAATAACACATTAATGGCTGACGGGTGTTATTACTGGTCAAAATCAGCATGCCATGAATGACACCATTTAACTTTTTATTTCTCTATTTTCAAAATTCACCAACATGAAAATCTTTATTGTAGGATACTATCTAGACCGCGTGTGTACATTATGATATCTGAGGGAGTCATTTAATTATAATAGCTTGCAGGACATAATGCAAAGTATAATGCATTATGAAAACATTAGACTTGTAATGAGCAAATGCAGGACCCCTTGATGATTTACAGTACTCTCAACTGAAAATGAATCAAGAAAAATAATGCTTTGAGAAAGAAAAACATTTTAAACATAAGACAAATTCTCAAACACTTACAATGCGTATTAAGGATTATACCTTAGTTGCTTTAGTTGAGTTGTGACCCAATACCGTGCATTCAACTACTTTCAGATATTAATTCTTTATGTCTCACATGAGAACTCATATGGTTCCGAAGAGAACTCTGGTCAGCAAACGTCTTCTCACATTCCGGGCAGCAAAACGGCCTTTCACCAGTGTGCAGCCGCTCGTGTCTCTTCATGTTACAAAACAGCGAGAAGCTCTTTTCGCAGAAGGAGCATTGGAACGGCTTTGCCCCCGTGTGGACGCGTTCGTGCCTCTCCAGGTCTTGCCGGTTGTAGAAAGCCTTGCCACACCAGCCGCAGAGGTACGTCCTGTTCCTAATGGAGTGGACGCCCCTGTGGGCCTGGGCAGCAAAGGAATGTGAACGCTGCTTACCACAATAGGACACGCGGACACGTTTTCCACCCCTGGCAGTAGACAATGTGTTGGGCTGCATATCACTAACGCCCATGTCCACCTGAACTGCTGGGAAATTACACTCCATATCCAATCCAGGCAACAGAATCTGGTTTGCGGGTGGTGAAGTGTTGAAGGCTGTGCTTGGCATCATCTCGTTATTGGTAACACAATGTGAGTCAACCGAAGCAGCTTCAAATTCAGATGCAGGTTCCTTTTTTGCCTGGACAACTAGTCTGTGAGTCTCCATTTTGATCTCCAACTCCTGACCCAGTTTCTGGTGATCTGGGGAAACCGTTTTGACATCTAAGTTCAGACAATTCTCTGGGTTCTGCTCACAGCCCACCTCTGGCTGTGTATCTCTATCCATGCCCCGATTCTGAACCAGAGATGGAAAAGACTCAGGCTGCTCATCCTCAACATCATAGATGGAAAAAGGATTGCCGGTGGTTTCTGGGGGGTGCAACAAAAGGCACAAATCGTGAGACTGAAAATACACATTTTAAAGGAGATTTCGACATGTAGCTGTGTTGTTAGGAAATTTGAAGTGCTGTCAGTAGAGACAAACTCGAACAATCTGTGTTGCCTACACCGTGTTATCCTTCTGCTTCAGTTTACACCTGTAATGCTGCAACGGGGCACATTTTAAGATGTGCTTTTAGCCTCTTAACAGGGATGTGAAATTCTGACAAAAATGCCATTCGACAATCGAGGAGCAAAGGTCGATAATCGTTCGAAAATCGGAGTATAAAAAACGAAAAAAACGCACATTCTCACAATGACAGAAAGGGAGGCCAATTTAATCTTTAACGATTTGTCATCTAACAAACTGTTTATTAATTGAACAAGTAACATGTCATTTTTTTTACATAATAGGCCTATGTTAATTGGAAGAAAAAACAATAAGCACGTTAGTCCATTTCTGCATCACCAAACCAGATGCTCGTTAGATTGAAAAATAAAAAAAATGCAGTAGGACATGTCATAATGATTTTATGCGAACCTGCTTTGTTACCGGCAATAGCCTATTTTTTAAACAAATTAATTTCAATCAATGTAACTATACATTGCCTAACTCTTCGGCATACGTCATATTCTTGTTTAAAAAAATAGCACGTCAACATGTTCTGGGAGGAGATGCGAGCGACTAGTCCAGCTGCTGAGAACACCCGCTCAGAAGGCAGAGAGGCTGCATGCACACTCAAGTAGGAATATTAGACATTCTCTGACTATGCACACAATGCAGGTAGCCTAGATCACAGCACTAGGGGGTTTCATTTATGTTAGCAACACCTTGTGTCCCCGACAAGAAAAATACCCAGCTGCGCAATCTGTGACAGTAGGCGCAGCGTCAATTATGTAGAACACATTGGAATTGCGCGAAAATATAACGATTTTCGAAAAAGCTATTTTAAGATCGATCTTCGCACGCAGTTCAACTATTCGACTAATCGAAAATCGTGACTCATCCTTACCTCTTAACATGTTTGAAATGTCATTACAAGTGCATAGCCATGTGCAGTGATTCCTTCAGAGTGAACATAGCAAATCTGCAGTAGATGTGAAAAAAATGCAAGTATGTTGTGATAGATCAGCCAGTGCACATCCCTGTTTTTTCCGGTGAAGTCCACACTAGTCCATCGTCAAAATCCTACAATCCAATCTTCCAAAACATATTCTTTCCACAAAAAATGACTTGCCGTGGTTATGTCCATAAGTTTGCAAGTGAGTTTGCACATCAAGCTGAAAGGAGGGGTAGACGGTGCAAGCTCAAGCACAAATATCTCTTCATTGGTTCCTGCAATTTGGAAAGACACAAACTCAAACCATTTTCTGACACTCCAAGCTCTGTCTCCACGCTATTCCAGGTCCTCTCTGATTTCGCGGGAGTCTCCACTGTTGCTTAGTTACCAATGTGCATGCGCGATAACTCTTTAACTGTTGGAGCTGTGCAGGCAAAGTACTGGTGTCAGGTTACGGATGATCAATGTTGCTACATACAGTAGTCTATGGACATAACTATGGCAAATTGTTTTTTGGGGGGAAAATATACGTTTTGGAATATTGGATTGTATGAGTTCGACAATCGACTAGTGTGGACTTCACAGAGGTATGTGCACTGGCTGATTTATCACAACTTATTTGCATTTCTTTCACATCTACTGCAGTCAGATTCGCTGTGTTCACTCTGAAGGTATCACTGCACATGGCTATGCACTTGTAATGACATTTCAAACTTTTTAAAAGGCTGAAAGCGAGTTTTAAAACGTGCCCTGTTGCAGCATAACAGGTTTAAACTGGAGC
This sequence comes from Umbra pygmaea, assembly GCA_016801145.1. Taxonomy (NCBI): domain Eukaryota; kingdom Metazoa; phylum Chordata; class Actinopteri; order Esociformes; family Umbridae; genus Umbra; species Umbra pygmaea. The sequence goes on along the minus strand of JACXGM010010787.1, from coordinate 2,863 downwards.
AGGAGGATAACATTGTGTAGACAACACAGATTGATTGAGTTTGTCTCGCTACTGACAGCACTCCAAATTTCCAAACAACACAACTACGTGTTGAAATCGCCTGGAATTCTCCTTTAAACAAGTATAGCATTGCATTGAATAGGCCTACTAGGCAAAACTGGGACCTAATAGGTCACTAATACCAACAATGGTGGATAAGGAAAGATGTCCCACTTTGATCATTTACTATAGATAGTGTGTCAGTTCCAGACTTAATGGGAAGGCTCTCCCATATGGACTAATAAAAATTAAGCAGCTGCGTATGATTTGCTTTGTTTATTACTATAATTAACTCTGACGGAGCTAAAGTGAGTTTTGACAGGGTGATCTTTAACAGTATGCCTAATAGAACAGTATTGATTGCATTGATGCTTGCTAGCTTTCTGTCGAGTGTGATGTCTCTCTTGCATTTCCTTTTCTCGTAATACTATCCAGTAGCTAAATACTCTACATTACAACCTTTGCTTAATACCTTAATGATTGTGTGTGTGAGCTGTTATCTAGTTAAAACTGTAGCTATGAACTGTAAACACGATATACTAGCCAATACAATGTTACTCGGGTATCATTGGTGCTGGATCAACCGTGTGAACACACACAGGAGAAAGCTGGCCACATTAGCTAGGACACCAAGCTGTTACACAGGTTTTCGTTATGAAAACACAAACAAAGACGTGTTACCTGTGGTAGCAACCAACGTTATTTCTCGAAGCTTCTTCCTTAACCGGGCATTCTCACTCTTAGCCCGGGCCGTCTCCTCTACATACTCTGACACCGTATCACTGACCATCCGCATTACCTCTTGGACTGTCACTTCCAACTGTTTCACCAAGAGAGAGTTTAATAACTGTAACTTCGTCATTTTAGCACCGAAACAACAAACAATGGTAAACAAAAACAAGAGCAACCGAGTAAGCAGTCTTCCTCGCTGTGTTGAAAAACAACAATATTTACGAATTACTGCCACCTACAGATTAAGAATGGACCGACAGTCTGCGAAAAATAAAATATTTATCCAGGTGAGCACGGAGCACGTTGAGACAAGTTTCTCATTTGAAACGGCGACCTGGCCAAGATATTAGACAAACAATTTAGTAATTTCTACAGTCAGTGCAACAAATATCAGCATATGGAGATAGACATTTGGTAAGTACAGTGGCGTGGCAATATACTATAGTACATTCAATGTGACATATGGTCTGAGAGAGAGAGGGGTAGATTTGTGGTAGGCTACTATAAAGTGGCAGTGCAAAATAACACTTAGGTTGCGCAGTGATCAAGGCTGTGGACAAGAGAGTGAGCAAAACATACAATGACAGTTGTGCGGGGGTATTCTTCGTACGTCGCTTAATACATCCGAGATCAAATGACACATCCAAGATGACTTCATCTGGCTAATCATGATCTGGCTAATTTGGTTCTTCGAACACACCTGCAGTTTACGATTAGTATCGCTGGATTGAGTCATCTGAGATGATTGCTCGTACGCGCGTTGGCATAAAAGGGGAGATGTATCGATAGTAGAAACGCTGATCAGCAACACTGCTATTGGCTGCTCATCATGGCCAAAGAGCACGCCCAGTTTTTCTCCACAGCAGAGAAACGGGTATTGCTTGAAGGTTACGAGGAATTTGAAAGTAGCCTATGATTAAAACACGGAATTTGAAAGTTTGATTAAAACGCAAGGGAACACCTCAAAGTCTGCAAAAACCAGGAGAGTGGGCTGGCAAAAAGTAGCAGACAAATTAAATGCATAAGTGGTCACCATGCTATGTTTTTTTTCACTTATTTTATAGTATTCTTTTATGTTAATAATTTTATTTTGATAATTACATTTTACATAATTACATAATATAATTTCATAAATAGCTATTAAATACTAGCTACTATTGCTGACCTAGCATAACAGTAGCTATCTCTTATTGCAGGCAAAAGATGACACTGGCTTGATCTTTACAAAAAATTATTGAAATAAAACTCAAGGAGCTAAGCATAATGTCTTGTCTTTTATTATTAATTGAATGTGTTTTTGGTTAGTATTTTCAAAACACAAATCAAAAATGGTGTTCCACAATTCTGTCCCGTGCAGATCTGCCACTAGGTTGGTACAAATGCACTAGCTGCAGTCATCATCAGGCTGTACCTCCACCACAGGGCTGCGTTGTAACGGGTCTGTGGTCTGGAGATTGGGTCAGGGAATGGCGTCATGAAATACTACCCCTGTAACCAAGCCCGATCCCGCCATAATCACCTGTATATTGGATAAATTCACATTTGTTAGGCTCAAAATGTTAGCTATGTAATACAGTCATCTTGATATTTTTATTTTCCCCTTGAGGCAGAGACAGAGTTTGGGGTTCCCCAGGCGGTTTGCTCGTCGTTTAACAGAAGGTCGACTGCCTGCCAAGAGGTACACCGGCAGCGTTTTGGACCTTGATATTGTCTAAAATAAAATAGACACAATTTTTTATTTAATGTAGGCTATATTTTATTATTTGATTTTCAAAAGAAATCTATATGTGTTTGTATTGTATTTGAATGTTGTTGTAACCAATTTTCTAAATACATTAAAATACTTTTCATTAGAAATGGAAATCTAGAACATACCTACCCAGTTGGCAACACGCAAGCGGGCCACCGGCGGCACGCCGGCTTTTTGCCACCGCGGCCGCTGAGCTTTTTTGCAAAGCGGCTGACCAGCGGCGCGCCGGCGGCAAGCCGCCTTTTTGCCGCGGGCGCCCCACCGGTGGGCCGCTTTTAATAAACAATACCCTGATCAGCGGCCCGACGGCGGCGCGCCCGCGGCAAGCCGCTTTTTTGCACA
>JACXGM010010786.1:0-25820 GCA_016801145.1 Umbra pygmaea | reverse complement strand
GTGTGTGTGTGTGTGTGTCACCTTGTGGCCCCTGTGTGTGTGTGAGATGTGTCTGTGTCACGTTGTGGCCCCTGTGTGTTTGTGAGCTGTGTGTGTGTCACCTTGTGGCTTCTGTGTGTGTGACCTTGTGGCCCCTGTGTGTGTGTGAGCTGTGTGTGTGTCACCTTGTGGCCCCTGTGTGCGTGTGAGCAGCAGCTCCCCCTCAGAGATGTGTCTGGCTGCTGTGTCTGTCCCAGTCACTGTGGAACTGCTGCTGCTCTCTGATGAGGATGAAGATGACGAAGATGAGCAGGAGGGGGTCTGAGTCGGAGCTGGGGTGTGAGGCCTGCCAGGTGGCACTGGAGACAACACACACACAGGCTCTTCCTCAGCCACTGACATCACTCTGTATGAGAGAGAGAATAAAGAATGTGGAAAATGAAGAGACATTAAGGAATTGTTTGACTGTAATAAGAAACACATCTAAGACTTATAGAATATACAATCCTAGTCATTCTAACTCATGTATCTAACAGGCTTGTAGACTATGGGCCCTTTCTTGCACCCGGCGCAACACAGTGCAAAGCCCGAAAGCAAGTGTCTTTGCTAGTTTAAGACCGACGCAGCTGTCAAATTCCCGTCCGGCGCCCGCGTCGTTTAAATAGCAAATGCACCTGCACCCATATTTGTGCACATGGGCATGCTGGTCTAACAGGGAGGTGTGTATAGAAGCGCAGCAGCAAACGAACATGCAAAAGATTACAAATAAAATTATCACAGTGCAAATCCGCCGTCATGATAGCAATGCGCGAAAGGTACAAATGCGCCTGGCTCTTAAAGGGAATGGGAGATGAATCTCTGATTGGTTTATTGCATGTTACGCTCAAAACACACCCATGAATTATTGAAGACACTTAGTACAACCCTTTTAGACCATGCGCCTGGCGCATGGACCCTTTTATTCGCCGTCAAACTAGCAAAAGTGGATTTGGACACGCCCAAAGCGCACTTGCGCCATGCGCTTCACGCCATGCGCTTCACGCCATGTGCTTAGATTGTTAAAATGGAGCCCTATAAGTTCTTAGTAATTCTAACAGCTGACAGCAGGGGGAGCTGTGTTACCATCCAACTGCAACTAGTTGGTAATCCAACTCTCCACTATTGAGAGTTCCCATGCAGCTCCACTATCTATAGGCAGGCAGACACACTGTTTTCAGATAAGCAGGCAGGCAGACAGACAGGTGGTTCAGACAGACAGGTGTTCAGACAGACAGGTGTTCAGACTCACAGTGGCTTGTGGTCCTCCTGGTCCCCTGCCTGGCTGTGGGGCTGCTCCGCATCCAGGGGCAGGGACGCATCAGCCCAGGGGCCAGCTGGGTCAAAGGTAGGTGACAGCACCACGGCAGGGGGGACTGGAGTGGTGACCGGGGTCGCTACTGGCTCTGACAGGGAACAAGAGTTCAGGGTCTCATTAAATTGGGTAGATCTAGGAATGAAGCCTTATCAGGTCACACGGTCGCGAAAAGCTCCGAGCCTTAGCAGCTACTCCTATTCTGGTTGGATGACACACCTGCAGGGGTGGGTGGGGGGTGCTCTGCTTTGGTGGATGGCTCTGGGGTACCCTGTCCTGAAGGATGTGGGGTGGCGAGGGGGGACAGGTCAATGCTGGGGGGCCCAGGGTCAAGAGTGGGCTCTGGGGTGGGCATCGGAGTTGGCATCGGGGTTGGCACCAGGGTTGGCACCAGGGCCTCCTATGAAAGAAGATTCATCAGTGTACAAAAAGGAACACATCTGTTTAAACTCTTGATGGCAAAACACTGTGTAACACGACGGAGGAAACAGGTTGGTTGTACGGTACCTCCTGAGGTGATGGACGCTGTGGCCTGGCTGGTGCTACAGGTGTGTCCGCCCCCTCTCTCTGCCCCAGCATCAGGGCGATGGTCTCTGCCAGGGCCTCGTTCACATAGTGTCTGATCAGCTCCGAGTCCACTGGAACGCTGGCGTCCACGAACAGCTGCAGCCCCGCTCCGCCCGCTGCCTCCACTGGAATAACACCGGCGTGTTCAGCAGGGCACAACGTGGCACATTTGCGTTCCGACACAAAACGATCAACTTCGTTCTTACTGGAAGGATACATATCAGGTCCCCACTGTGTTCCAAACAGCTTCTTGCTATTGAGCAGCAACTTTCACTGTATAAAAATATTGTGACAGTCGTTTTATATGAAGCCCAAGCAATACATAACCCTCACTGTTTTGACTGAAGGGAGTTTGTTGAGTCAGTGGAAAAAGTGCTGACAGCAGTTCAGTGACCACAGCGTGGAGGCTTCATCTGCAGATGTGATACATCATTGATCTTCCTATTAGAAAATTGTGCGTTTGTGCATTCAAAATGGCACACTATTCCCTAGACAGGGCACTCTTGGCCAGAGGAAGTGCAGTATAAATGCAAAAGGCTGTAACTTGGATACAACCTAATTTAACGGAACACTAACTCTGGCGCTGTTGGCTCACAAGTGTTCTGACAGCAATCTGTATTAGCACCAGACGAGGAGAGTAATCAATGTTTTAGGAAGAAAATCTAATACAGTACTGGAGCTTTGATGTGTCTTTTTCTTTCAAACAGCAGCATGAGCTAAAAGAAACCATGATGACTTAACTTTAAACGAGACGGAGCAGCAGAGCTTCAGTACATTACTGTAATATCTTTCAGCACCAAGGAGATGAGGCTTGGTTTCTGTTCAGTTAAAAGGTCAGTAAACATTCAAGCATGCATAACCCCAGTAGAACTCCCTCAGCGACATCTTGTGATTCCGGGACACAAGGATTGTGGTTTGAGTCTCGACAAAGCCACTGAGTCTAAAGTAGCATTTAGCGTGTCGTTGAATGGTCTTTCACTGGAACCGCAGAGCCTCAAACACACTGTCGGTAAGGGGAGCCACTACCAGAACTCCCAGGATTCAGCTGCACCCTAGAGATGAGCCAACCAGGACTGGTCACTGGGGAGCTAAACCCAGTCCTTTCACATACGTCCTGCACAGCACAAGGCTTTGGTTGAGCTTAGCCAGGTCAGCCATGGAGACTAGTGCTGTAAAGTTGAGGGTTATCATGTGGTTGAGGTACAGTAGACTAGTCAAACAGTGATCCCAGTCCTCACCTATGTCTGAGGTAATGCTGTCATCTGGCTCAGAGTGGGAGGGGCTCTTGTCCTGGGCGGGGTCAGGCACAGGGGGGTGGTACATCTCTGAGATCATCCTAGCCATTAGCTGCTGCTCCACCCTGCACACAACAAATGTACAAACCCATGAATATCCTTTATAATTGCCCTGAACTGGTCACTTATGGGGGTTATATGAAAAGATATTCTCCATGGTCATCTGCAGCTGAACATTGTGTGCTTAGTGATCTTAAATGCAGCATGGGTCTGAAACAACCGGTCCAGTGTGATTGATGGATGAAGGCAGTCCTGACCAGTCAACCAGCCTGTTCTCCAGGGTCTCTCTGTCCTGGATGGAGCTGAGGACGGGGTCTGCATGGGGTCTGGGGTCTGCGGGGTAGCAGGGGAACACAGGACCGTGGTACATCGCGGCAGGAGGCGACGCCAGACCGTTCAGCTCTATGAGGCCATCTGGGAGCTCCTCTGATTCACCTGCATCCTGAAGCAAACAATGGAGAAAAGATGCGTTAAAGCAAGGTGACTAGGAACCACTACACTCTGTGCACAATTACCTTATTAGGCAAGTCAGTATTTTAACTATATCATCATTATTATGCATATGTTCCATCTCCAAGCTGTATAAACTGGAATGCTCATTGGATTTAAGCATATCAGGTGATGTGTACAGAATACCCTGAAGAAGGCAAATTTGTTGCCGAAACATTGGAAATTTTAATATAGTCTTTTGGAGTAAGATACCTGGAGTGTGCATCTTTCTTTGATTTTGTTGATTATTTATACCCAACAGACAGCACCTCTATATACTAGGTACTTGGGTGTGTGCCAGAATATAGCTTTTCCTCAGGCAAACTGGGCCAAAAAAGAGATTTAACTTACTAAGTAAAAAATTGTAAATTGTCTTTCAGAGGGATGCAGCACTAAGATATTGGGGCATGATAACAGAATCATCAAACGTTTTGTTGCAAATAGTCAACAGGTTTGCAAGAAACGTGTTGGAAAAATAATGCAAATGAACTTGGGTTAATTAGCTGAACGAATTAGGGAAAATATTTAATTGCAATTTTTCTGACTGATATTGCAATTTCGATTTGATTTGCGATTATTTTGTGAGTCAAGCTTCAGATCAATATTTACTGTGTAATAGATTTAAAATGTGATTAAGCATTGCCACATGATATAATACAAATTACATGCATTTCAAATAATAAATGTACAAAATGAATCACTACAAATGTGCATTAGAACGCAAACATAAAATGTGCTGTGTACGATTATAACAATTTTCCTAGGTTGGCACTGTCATCTGAACCCTGTTTACTCTCAAAACTATGTAGAACAATCTATTCTAAAACAAATGTAGTTGTTCAGTGGATAATAACACATTTTATGTATAGAAACGTGTTGTGTTGGAATGGTGTTGTTTTGATATTGTTAGATTTATTGTCACAAAATGCTGATTTAACTCCATATTTAACCTACTTATTTATTTTTTATTTTAAATTCATCATTTGGAAACATGTCAACCATATGAAAGTCCGGTTAAGAGAATTCTAGCAGAATATGTTACTGGATTGGTTCCTATGCAAATCCTATACAAAAGCCAAAAAATGCTTAAAAGAGCTTATAACAGCTTTAATGAGTCCTACACAGTGTTGAGTTCTACACAGATAATGCCTTACTAATTAACGCGTTACAGTAGTCAGACTACTTTTTTTGGAATAAAGTAACCTAACGTAACCTTTTACAATTCAAGTAATTAGTTACTAGTTACATTTTAAATATTATTTTCACCTTTTCTGTTTTAGAACACAAGTTAATAATTTATTATCCATTGTGCTCATAGGACTTTTAGTTATTGGAAAGTGTTCTCCAGGCAGAACATAGTTACATTTTGGATAAGTAACTAACTAAAGTTACTTTTTAAAGTAACGTTCTCCAACACTGATTCCTACAAGATCCTATTATGATAGAAAATCATAAAGGGTGTATCTTAGTTTCAGTGAAAAATATAATGGAAAGTGCTTTGGTCACCCTGATTGGCTACGTTGGTACAAGTGCAGACAGCAGCAAATCATATTATTTGTTAGGCTGCTATCCTATTTCAAATAGGTGTTTAATTTAGAAAACATTGGCCATTTTAGTTCTAGAACAACATAGCAATACAACTGCTGTATTTTGGATACTCAATGCTCAACTATCTTAATAAACATGTCTTCTTCGCACAATTGTTTACCTTCTCCCATCTGTTGTTGTCATCATCTAAACATGACAACTTTCTAGCCACAGCTGTAATTAGATAGCTATGAGTTTAGCTATCCGCTGAAAAACCTAGTCTGACTTCAAAGTGCAAAGTCAATTTTGACACGAGCGACATAATTTCTAGCCCTGACTGGATTGACTGGCAAGAGGACAGTGCGCACTGTTGCTCGCGCATACAGGCACAACGAGCTCAAAGAAGAACATTGTCATAACGACAGATTATCTAAGTGACAAGCAAATGCAATTCATGTGTCAAACAAAATGTTAATGCTTAAAATTTTCAAGGCTGCCTTGCACACTACCTTCTTTTGATGCACATCTGTGGTCTCAAATTCAAAGTACTGCCACTCCAACAAACACAGAACATTCCCCGAACGTTCCCTTATGGTTCCCATTTGGTTATTTTTTGGGAACCAAACAACAACGTTCTAGGAACGTTACCTGTAGGTTATTTTTAGGTTTAATTTTATAACCTAAGAAGAACGTTCTGGGAATGTTCCCTGTAGGTTATTTTTAGGTTCTATTGTTCGAGTAGGTTCCCAGAACGTTCCCCCAACCTTAAGGGAACGTTCTATTTACGTTAAGAAAACTTTCCTGGGTCACCAATAGGGAACGTTCTGGGAATGATCTGGGAACCAAAAACTAACATTCCCAGAACATAAAATTGTTAGCTGGGACAATAAGTTCTGCTTTTTCTCAGGACAAACATCTGACTCAGCAGATTACAGTTTCCCGCACCACAAATGTAATGTTTTTCTCATCTTTCATGTTTGTTGGTGGGTGTATACAAAGTAACCTTGGGCAACTTGTGATGGGTGAACATAGTCTTCATACAAGGAGGAATCCATGAATTTGTAAAACTATTGATATGACAGTTAAAACCTGGGCCAGATGCGCAAAATAATCGCAGCCTTTGCTATTTGCTAATCGCATTGTCTCAAACTGTCTCGCATTGTCTCAAAGAATCTTTCAGCCGTAACGTGAAGTTACCAGGAACCTACCTGGAGTGCCCAGAAGTACAAGGTGTTCAGTGCTCAGAGACATGGCCATGATAAGGAAGGCTGAAACTCGACCACCAGTGAACAAGACACATAAGTTGAAACGGCAGACTGAAGACAGATTTCTCAAAGGTTTTATTGACTGATGAGATGAGTGACTCTTGACAGACCCTTCCTCACCTGACCTAAACCCTACTGAGAACTTGTGGTCCCTTCTTAAACGGTCGATTTGCAATGAAGGAAAACAGTACACCTCTCTGAACAGTGTCTGGGAGGCAGTGGTTGCTGCTGCACAAAGAGTTGATCATCAACAGATCAAGAAACTGGCAGACTCCATGAATGTAAGGCTTATGACTGTTATTGAAAAGAAGGGTGGCTATATTGGTCACTAGAGGTCGGCTAATTAATCGGACTGGGCGATTAATTAAGGCCGATTATGAGTTTTCAAAATAATTTTTTAATCGGCATTTTTGCTCACCGATTATGGACAATACTTTTTTGGAAAGAAACCACTTCCTCTAGTGTTACAATTAGATAGCAAATCACGTGGAAATTGCATGCAGCAAGCCCATCTGTCGTGAGCTAGTCTGGGGGAAATTATGATTGCAGAGAAGCCATGGTAAGTTTGTAGCTAGCATGCAAGTGTCAATGTCCAGCACTTTGGTCAACTTGGTTGTTTTAAATGTGCTTTACAAATAAAGTTGAATTGGAAGAAAGGGGATCAATTAAAATCATTCGCATATAATCACTTGTTAGCTTCACATGGTTAATATTAGTCTAGAATAGTGGGTAGAGGTTTACTGCTTTCGTTCCGACAGAACTGTTCCTATTTTTTTATCAAACAAAACTTTTATCCGTTCTGTTTTCTTCGAGGCATTCAGGGAAAAACGACCCGTTCAAAAAAAGCAGCTGCACAAGGGTTAACCAGCTATTTTGCGTTGCATATGATGAATAAGGGGGATTCATAAATAATCAGCAAACAGTAGATCAAAATCGGGTACTGCCACCAAACAAGTGCTGGTTTAATTATTTTGTCCATTCGACAACGCACAGTCATTGCGCACATAGTATAACTTGTCAAAATACAATGCGTATTCAAAACGATACACAGAAGACAGGTTATTTTACTTCCACGTTTGATTAAAAGGCATTCATGTTACCAGGGAATATACGTCGCAAGTGTTTTCAAACATGGATTTCAAAGTAGCCTATTTCAGTCAGACGGTGGCGAAATGAGAGAACATCAGGCCTCGGGCAAGAGAATAATTCTGTAGTTAAAGAGGAAAATCACATGTTTCTCAGTTACTGCTTTTGTTATATTTATATTCAATGTCGTATTTGTGTATTGATTTTGAAACCAGATATATTTAATAAGTGCTTCTGTAAATTACGTCGGATATATCTGGACTCACGTTGTGTAGCACCATATCCGATTGGTTAATAAAAGGACAACTATCAAAATGCACAGACTAAATGTTTTTTTTGCAAAACCCAAGGGTTTGTTTCACAAAACAGATTTAACAGGTGACCTCTATTGGTCACTGTTTTGTTTTAAAATGTCAGAAATTTTTATTTGTAAATTTTGAGTTGTTTGTTTATTAATCTCACTTTAACAGATGAAAATCAACAAACTTTCCGGTTTTCATTAAGTTGCATAATAATTCTGCACACCAATTGTGCACACATAGATATTCTCCAAAGAGAGCCCGGGCATCACTTTTACTTTCAAAACTATTCAGGTTTGAGGTGGATTTACATTTTGTCTTGACCACAGTGTAGATTGAAACACTAATACAGGGCTTCCAAACGCATCACCCTATTAAGAGTTCCCACTTTACACATAAGAAAAATGTAAAAAGCAAAAATGAGATATGAGGTTTTTAATTGCACGCTCTGGCTGTAATTGTGTTTGTATAAATAATTTGGTCACTGGCTTGGATTACATGCAGATTCTTTTCGCAGTAACGATCGGTAAAGCTGGGTCAAGTTGGCTCTATGGTGTCATTTCCATTGGCTACCTTCCAGGGAGGGAGGAAGGGATGCAGAGAGGAACGAGGGGGGGTTGGCCTGCTAGAAGGAGAATGTGTGTTTGTATTTTACTGTATCATTAAAACATTTAATTTAATAAAAAACTGCTAGGGCTGAAATTTGGAGTTGGGGACACTTCAGTAGCAAACGCACAACAAGATTGTTTAAGTGAACATTCCGTTTCCCGACATCTCCATCTTTTTTGGACTGGATGATTTGTTTTCATGAGGTTTTAAAAACACTGAACACTTTACTAGTTTGTTGGGAGAAGTTAAAGTCTGATGGCAGGGAAAGAAACCATTTGAAAAAGTGCTTAATTACGGACAATTGTTCCAGATCCAATTAAAACGTTTACAGCTTTAACTATTTTGGAAACGTGTGCGTTGTTGGAACATATTTCTGAATCTCAATGACCACAGCAGTAACCATGAAGTAGGGCTGAGGAACCACAAGTGATTCAACACAGAAGTTGGCAGCGGAACATTCTGTTTCCCAAATTATGCACTATTTACTATATAGTGCACTACTAACGGCTACAGCTGCCTTATCCCTTTTTTATGGTCAGTACTGTCAGGGACACATGCTGTGTTTCTGCCAGAAATACAACTCCTTCTTTTCATTGCATATCAATTCCACAAAAATCTTGACCCTGTCTCAGAGTGTAGTTCATGTCCCGCCCTAAAGGGGGCACTGTGGAACCACACAGATATTCCTCTCTGCTGTCTGACAGCATTGAAGCCTGTTGTTCTCCTAAGCCTTCATCCACACTAATGACAGCGGGAGCATTCCTATGTTAACCAACTGTGTGCCCTTGTATGACCGTGTGGAAGCTTCCTTAATGCCCAATATGCTGCAGTGCTGTTTTGACTGCTTGTTAAAGATGAATACGGAAAGCGTGAGGCTTTGTGTGGATTTGGTGATTGAGTGGAAGCTGGTTTGCATTAATGCTGAACTTCCTAGCCATGCTTCTGGAGTTCTGCTGAAGAAAAAAAACAAGCAACAAAACAAAGAAGTAATCACAAAATGTGTTGAAAACTAGACCTATTATTGACCAGAGATCCGAATGAAGGGGAATCGTAATGATTTCTACCAGTGAACATTATTTAATTGTGTGTGACGATGCGTAGTCGTGCAGAGAATTAAAAGCTCTGCTCCGAATTTCACCATCTCATTGGCATGCAGAAGGTACACGGCGTAAAAAAAAGAATCCAGCGAAAAAAGAAATCTATTACTTTTTTTGTTGCAATATTTCAGTCAGCCTTTTGAGCAAGACGGAGAGGGGTTAAAAGTGCTGGAAGCGGCAGACCTGATTCCTAGACGCCCTTGAGCTGGTGACTCAGATGTCACGTCCCCCGTACGCCACGCCGGGCTTTGCCCACGCTAAATTTGTGCACATGCACACAGAACCAGACACACAAACAGATTTTCAAATGGCCTCTTTCTACCTGGGTAATGTCAGCCACCTCCAGGTAATGTGTTCCGGGGAAACCGTCGTCCTCCGCCTCCTCGTCACCCCGTTGTTCTTCCTGCTTCCCCTCGTCACCCTGCAATAAGCCCATGGATTGATTACGCTTCTTTATTTAGCTACTTTCCATTCTTGCGAGCAACAATAACAGTTAGCACCCGTTCCTTCACGCCGTAGAAATGACAAGTTCCTGGAAAACCAATTATTATTGATAGGATTGTGTTGACATTCTAAGATTTGTGTACTGCTATTGACCATAAACAATAAACAAATAGACCCTGGGAGAGAGAGGCAATTATTCATTCTGCTTTTCATTTATACCCTTTGAACCAATCAATCCAACGTAATAGGCCTATCTAAATGAATGCTGGCCTCTCGATGAGTCTCGCCCTTCTGAACGCTGACTCTAGAGCAGCGAGCGAATACAGGTATTCTACAGTCTCAATGATTTATTTCAGAAGACTAAAAGAGGTGACAATACTAGCACCTTTCGACCGTGTTCATGATAGCTCCATACAGTCCTGTACACTCAGCCCATGTAGAGCGATGTGAAAGTACCAGGAAACAACATGGACGTTTCCATTTCCATTCTCATTGAAATCAGACTTCATTCACACAGTCCAGCACTCGGCACAGGATTATGGCACAGCAAAGCCTCCATATTCAGCAGGGAACGCGCTTGTGAGACTGGCGCAGATTCCTGGGGCATTGGTTGCTCTGGCCAACACAGAACAACACGCTCGATTCGTTTCCCGTCGAGACTCCTTCGCATCTTCACAGACTAATTGAGGGGCTTTTCCTCTACCCGGTAAGGAACGATGTCTTGAAAAGGATTAACGTGGAGGTGACGTTGTGAGCTGGGCTGATACTGTACATTCTGTACTGTTCATTGGGGTCGCTGAGGGAACATGCGAAAGCTGAGAGCTGCCGTGTTTGTTGTGGATTGTGGCTGCAGAAAGAGCCAGCTGCAGCCGTAATGGCTCCAGGACAGAGTGGTGCAGCGAGAGACCCAGGCCAACACATTACTATTCAGCTCACATTAAGGGTTGAGGGAGAGGCGAGGTGACAGAACAAGAGCCAGAAAAGAAAGGGATGGGGGTGATGGACTGAGGGAGATGGAGTGGACCAAGCAGGTCAATACGGGCCCGGTGATTCACCACCACGGTGACGTGAGAACCAACACACACTTCCACGCTTGGTCACACGCTGAACGCCAGTGTTCATTAAACATGAAGGAATTAATCTCAACAAAACCGAAGAGTCTCAAAGTAGAACATCCAAGCAAAGTGGACCATCCATTTTTTATCTCTAGAACGCAACTGGTAGCACATCAAGGCCATATGAAGATATGACTCCACTGAAAGAGTCATGACAAAGCACTTTTAGCCAGAAGGGAATGAGAGCCGAGAATACAATTAGACCAACAGAGAGAACTAGTTGTGAGGCCCAGAGGACATTTTAGCCATATCTGGTCATAACCAGCACTGAACCAGGCAAGCGTATTGTGACTGAGAAGTTGAGTAGGAGGATGAATGTTCATTGCAGAGGGCAGCCATCCAGCACAGCCCCACGCCGCCGCTTTGTCCTTGCATCGACTGGCTCCCGTCGCAACTGCCGAGAAGCTGCATCTGTTGCCAGGCAACCAGATGTGTCTGCCTGACTGGCGCTGAGCTGAATACGTGAGTGAGAGGAAGAGGAGCGGCCAGGACCGTTAGCCAAGGAAGTACTGCGGCCTGGCTCTGGCGCAGCCGTATAGTCGCGTTCCCTTTCGCACGCTCTTGCTTCATTCAGACGCAGTTCGAATCGTAATAATGCTAATGTGGGAGCAACACGCGGACGCACGCCAGAAAATGAATCTCTGCTATCAGCAACCCCCAGGGGCTGGAGTGTGGCCAAACAGCCATCTACATCCCCCACAACGGGATGACAGCAGCTGTTAGAAGGAAGGCGTTATAGGCCCTCTGCCCACCACACAGCGCAGCCAGACCAGCCTGGAAACATTACTGGAAATGCTAGGGGCGTCATAAATCACAGGGATGTGCGCCCTAAATGGAACCCTACTCCCTATGTACTGCTCTACAGTTGACCAGGGCCCTGGGTGCTACTTGGAACTGGCCTTGTCGAGGAACACTGGTGTGTACAGACCAGAGCAGACATCATGGCATGCAAGGTGAACCCCCCAAACCCTGAGCTCGCTCCCTCCTTGCCCCCCCCCCCAAATGGATACTATTACCCCTCACTCAATGAGCCTTTTGTAGCCCAGCCTGTGGACTCAGCGAGAAGGTAGACCCGCTCCGGGGTCAGGGCCAGGCGGGGGGGGGCTCCTTTTGTCCCGGGTGGTAGCGGCAGGGTTTGTGGAGGGGTGGGGGTTTAGACACACAGAAGGGCTGAGTGTAGTGCTGGCAGAACACTCTAGAAACGCCTCAACCACATGCCTCAGTGGCCCCGCTCCGCTGATTGATGGATGTTTCTTGAGCCGGAGCCCATTACTGGATAATGTTACATTATGGTACTGCATACTGTTGGCCGTTCATGTGGCCAGCTAGGGAGGGGGCGGTGGTTCGGAGGGGGTTATGGTTCATTTCAAACATTGCTGACACATGTCACCGAGGCGTTTATAACTGTACCTGTCTGTGTGTGGGCGGAGCAGCAGGCGGTGGGGCTGACGGCGACATAGAAGGACATGGTGTTGGTGGTTCAATGTTCACACTGGGTTGAACCTGGAGTGGTCAGGGAGAAAAGCGTGATTACGATATGGGAAATAGAGCAGACGCAATCGAGACAATCTGGAATTGAACGACGACATCTCAGGCCAAGTCGGGTGCCTGCCGGTGTGGGTTCACCTACCTGGACTTGTAGCTGTGGTTTTCTTCTCCTCTGGGCTGACTTCACCTCTAGGATGGCCATGTTGGGTTTGCGGGGGGCAGGGTCAGGTCTGAACGTGGAGGGGGGCTGGGAGGTCGTCACCATCACTGGCCGGTCGCTGATGAAGACGCATGATGGCTGGGGGGCGAATCCGTCCACTCTGGGTTGGCCTGGGTAGGGGGAAGGGCTCGTCACACTTACTCAATAGGACAACCAAAACACAGCAGATGATAACACACCCAAAAGAACAACAACAAAGATACCCAGTTATTTACTGCTAAGTGGTCGGTAGTACTAACAGACATTGGGGGTTGGTTATATCATGGCGATGAGCGATGAACTACAGCAGTTGTTTAATCTTCGAGCCAGTAGCACATGCCGATCCATGTGAGGAGCGCTACATTAAGGCAGCTGGATTTATTTCAGCAGAGCCCCCCCCCCGTATCGCCCCTCCAGCTCACACGGTCTCTTCCTTTGGTGCATAGCAGACAACATCCTGGCCCTATTTACACAACAGGGGGTACTGAACAGTGTAGAGAGCTACGTGCGAGGCATCATGACAAGAAAGGAAGCCGCTCTCCTCAACGGCCAGCTCTCTCTCCGTCCGTGGAAAAGCACCGAGCACAGTGAGGCGAGACGCACCTGGCTCTTATTTCTCCTGAGTAGCTTTGTGGGTTTTGTTATGGGAAGGAGGCTGTAAAGGACATCCGGGATAATAACTCAAAAGCTGCATCACTCTTTTGTCCTCTGCACATCTGCCAACCTGCAACAGCACCCGCGCCGCTGTCTCTGCTAGGCACTTGCAAAACAGAATCTTTTTGGCATGGGGGTGGAACGGAAAACTAGCTAATGAGTTCAGCCAGAGTGTAGTTAGGTTGTATAATTCTTTTTCTTGGCCTGGTTGGTGAAGGCTTCTGTTGGGGAGTTATTATTAAGCTATACACGTGGCCATGCGGCTTAAATCGCAGACGACCCTACAAACACTACCAGTGTAACGTAACACACAGGGCGCCATTAACAGAAATCTGCTCTGAGCAGTGAAGTTGTACCAGTCTGTAGTTTGGGAAACATACGCTTTAAGTTTTCCACAATTTGGCTGAAGGACATCCAACGTAAACAGAGGCTTCTTGAATCTGTCCATTGGTTTCGGAGCCAGCACACAGTATCTCATTTGTCCAACTACCAATGCGACAGAGGACTCTTCAAAAGCACACCCACCGAAGTATGAGATGAGGCCACTTTATTTTAAGTACTGCATTGCAAAAACCCCCAGAACTTCCTAAAAAAGACTTGCAAGGGCCAACTGCCCTGCAGTGTTGAGAGAGTCAGTCAGTCAGAGAGTGAGCTGTGCCACTGCGTGTTGGGGGGGCATACAGCAGATGAAAGGCTTGGCAAGCCCCTTGAGGACTCCAGCATTCCCAGCCTCCTCGGGGATTAACAGCCACAGAACAAGAATTAGGTCAGCTCTAATCTATACCCCCACATCGTGACACACTGTCTCTCTAGTTAATTCACACCCGGAATGAATGCTCTGCTCTTGCTTGTCCAAGCCGCTTCCAGAAATACTAAGTTACCATCCTCATCAGATATTAATGGGAGAGACAGAAACTTTCCGCTGAGGCATAGTTATTTAGTAGTGGGAGAGTCTAGTGGGAGCGCTGCCAACTGTAGACCACGTCTCTACGCCCTCCGCCCCTACATCCTGTAAGGCGGACAACTCAAGCTGAATTCTCCTCATTCGCTACTCTCAATCAATCTGAAAACTGACACCATTGAAAGTCGTTACTGAATATTTCACAACGAGGCGTGATTATACAGGACCAAGTCAACAGTGGGATTGTTTCTACCCGACCAGAAACTAAGCTTATTGTAGGTAACTGCATTTAAAGCTAGATATCTGAAGAGATTTCCTTTGTTTTCTAACTGGCCTGATTTTACATAAGCAACATCAGGTTTCAAGTTTAGCGGACTCACGTGGCCGAAAATGTGATTTACATTCATTTTTAAATGAATGCTCATTTGTCGGTCCCCCATACATTACAACATTGTCCCTTTATCAAATATTGAATTTGATCAGAAATTCAACCATGGAGATCAGTGAGCGTTGTCAAAGTCTCATGAAAAGAAGCCTCCTGAGTCAGAAAACTGAGGATGGATTAACAACGACTTTGAAAGTTGCTCTTCTGTACACCATTTCCTGGAACCTTTCACTTCCACTAAATAAGACATTTTACGCTGTTACACACAACTACAAACTAAAATGCATAATTGATATGAAACATGGACCGGCACGCACCGATTGACATACGCTGTATAACACAACTTGACCTCATTGCAATTCCTTTGCGTTATTTTGAATATATATTAGAAAACAGAATTTGTTCATATTTTGTAAGCTGGTCACTGAAAAAGAAAATTGTTTCATTCTTAAGGTGTCAGTCTGCTTTGTCACGTTTTGTCGAACCAGTTTTAAATTAGTTAGTGTGGAAACTTAAGCCAGTGACAAATATTTGCAGCGCAAATGTGAAAGGCTTTGCTAAAAAGGATAGGTGAAAATGATTTGGTATGCTAACTGGTATATTCGTAAAATATTTGCTTTTAAGTTAAAACATGCTTGCCTTCCTGTGTAACTGGGACATGAAAACAAGATTACATGCCTGTAAAATGAATTTCATTTAACACTAGAGGAAAAAGACAAGTACTGTACAAGGACTGAAATACCATTAAGATAATAAATCTGACTTTTTAAACGAATTAAATAGTGGTAAACCTTCCCAGAACTGGCACCTGCGCATCTTGACACCATGCACTGTGTGGAAGATGGTATTGGAGGAGAACAATCCAAGGCCCCCAGTAGAAGAAATAGAATTCATCTTGGATAGAGGCATCTCCAAATCTACAGTTAGCTAGCAAATTCATGACCAAAGGGTTTCTAGAAGGAAGCCTTTTTCGAGGGCCCCAAACAAGGTAACTGCCTGAAGTTTGCTAAAGGTACTAAGTTCCAAGATCAGAAGACACAAGATAAGATCTCAGATCAAGCACATCAGCAGTAGGTCTGACAACAATACTTGGATGTGTATGGAGAAAACACGAGCAAACCTACTGTCAGGCTCAACAATGAACAATGGCATTATGAACTCATCCAACTATTTTAATAATAAAATTGCAGGGTATCGGCTGGCTGACTGGTTCATCGTCATGGTATTACACTCCCTGTAAACCTTCGCCAGGTCAAATTACCTTTAGGCCTTGTGTCATGAGCCAACGCGCCTCAGCGGGCGCAGGCTGGTATAAATATTTCTCATGCTTCCTCTATCACAGTGCACTGCATTGAAAATTGACGCCTTCAGTCGGTACATGCGTGGGAGTTCCTACATCGGCCTATGAAACAACAGTGATTGAATTCACAGGCACCTGCCCTTCAAACAAGGAGTCGCTGAAGAGAAACATGACAAGGTACCATAGACTCACATCCCACTCGTCTACCCTAAGCGGGGCCGTACCAACCTGTGCAACCACATGCTGAGCACACGGGCCTCGACGGAACACCTCGACCTATATACAAAACTTGGTGGAATTTTGCTATCATTTGATAACGGTGAAAAATATAAAGAAGTGAGCTGTAATTCTATACTAGGACTTCAAGTTTGTATGCTACATGATATCCAAATATAACATGTGGTTGTGTTAAATGCTACCTACAATTTTACCAGTGGATTGAATGATCTACACATGTAAGATATTATAATGTGTTGCTATAGGAGAAAAGTATTGTCCTCTAATTAGACACTGGTCAGAAACAATTCTGATTGACAGAAATACATTTCTTGGGAAGGCACGGTCATTCTGCGGCGGTAGGAATCAGGCATGCCCCATTCAGACAGGCACACTGCTTAATCAACGTTTACTGTCATTACTGCCAGGGAACTTTGAAGACGCTCCACGGTCATCCTGCCACAATAACAATGTGTTTGTGTAGCACAAACAAATGGGACGGCTGTAACAGGCAGTAAAATGCCCACCTCTTCAACACAGTAATGACAGAGTCACTGCATTGCAGATGCTACCTGACTTCTATTGTTCTCTCTCTGAAAAATAAATTACCGGCAGCAGAGGTCAACAAAGAGGTCCAGATACAAATTGCCTCCCGCTGTTTGAACTAAAGAATTTGATTTCCTTCTAGTTGATTCCATTTTGGATACAGCGCATCATTAGTTTCACTCGGGTGCTGGACAATTAACGATTAGCACTGTTGCTCCTATTGGAAATCTTCATTTCGTGTCAGCATGTGCAGATATTACAGACGTGGTATTATAATACAATTTCAAACAACAATTTATTTATAAAGATTTTTTGGGGGGGTTATTTTCCTCTAAGGACAGTAGGAAGCAGACGCTAGGGAGACATTTGTCTAGGTATTTGATGAAGGGCACAGACAGTCGGCCGTGCCGGGACTCAAACCCCTGTTGCCAGGAGGCATGTTTGGTCTGGAGCTTAGACCGCTACACCGAACTCCTGCATATTAATTTTAATGAATTAGTATTTAATAATAATACAAGTATTTACAAAATGTGATTATAATTCAAGTAAAGGAACCATTTATGATTTTGAACCTCTCCCAAAGCTTTCAATATGCCACACTAAATGACATTTATAAACGTAAATGAAATCAAGACAGTGATAACATTTTCTATACATTTTTTAATTAATCACTCAAATTAATGTTGTAGGTAGCCTTTCAGACACAGTTCTTCATAAAATTAGAGCCATGGAATGCACAACGCATTAATTTCCAGGTTCTCCCTTAGTTTATAATGTGATTAAAATAGAATAGAAGCTTAGAATTAGGGAGAGAGAAGCTATAATTAAGCTTTAGACTGAGAAAGCTTTATTCTAATACTAATTAAGTTCCTTACTTTTCTTCTCTCCCTCAATATTACTTTGTGCAAGTATGTGTGTGCGTGTGTTTGACAATCCAGTGACCTTTCAGTGATAATGATGGAGACGAGCAGACCATCATGCACTGCGAGGCAGGGCCCTACCACGGTACCGTTCAGGAGCCATGTCATTGCAGGGCCAAGCCTTTGAGGCACAGCCAACCAAAAGTCAGATCTACACTACAGCCTCGTTCTCCAGACATCTCCTCAGGCGTCCTCAGACATTTCAAATCACTGGTTAGCTCTAACCTGGCAAGCCTTAGTGGAATACAGGTTAGAAGCCCAACACGCTTGTTTAGGGTTAAAACAAACATGTGAATACGGCTCAGAAAGTCCGGTCTTACCCAACGGTATGGCCATAGGGATGAGGTAACCCTCCATCGGGGACCCGGTGTCATCCCGGCCTCCTCCACGTGTCGGGCTGAAGATGTATTGAGGTTCCCTGGACACACCTGGACCCTGGGGAGAGGGGATTGGCTGTCCCCGGTGGAGGGTGGTCTGGGTCTTAGATGACTTCAGCTTCACCCCTGGTTGTTGGCCGGGAGAAGAGAAAATTGTGAAAAAAGAAAGAGAGAGTACCTGTCTTCAGGTCAAACATTAGCCAGTTGAACTGTCTGGTCACTCACCTCTCACGCTCTCTACCAATCTAGGCCGTGGCGCTTTGGACTTTGGGGAGGGGGAGGTGAACCGGAGGTAGGGGCCTTTCTTCAGCGTCCTCCTGTGGCCTTCGTACAAAGCTTTGCCGTACAGCCTCACCAAATACTCCTCACTCTCCTGGTCGTACTGCATTTCCCCACACTGGCTCTGCGACAGAAACAACCCAATCAAGCACTACCGTGCGTGAATGTGCACGTGTGCGCGCACGTTCAAATGACTGATTGTTGTTCTCTTATCATTGACTAACATTTGTCTCGGGGAAAAAAAGCCAGTTTCTGTGTGCCATTCAATTTTAAGTGGCTGTCTGTGGCTTTTTCTTACAGTCCATGAGCCATTAAGGGCAAAGCCTGCAGGTTTGTACACAAAGAAACGGCCATCTAGACGACCAGACTCTGGGGGTAAACTAAGCACTGTATCGGTTGCTAGGTTCTGTATGTTGTTATTGAACTCACGGCAACAGAGGCTGCCATTAAGTGAAATAAAAAGTATGCGAGATGGAGATAAGCAGGCTTGTTCACAGTCTGGTTGAGGTTTAATGCTTCTTATTTATAGCTAATCAATGTGGGAGGAAACATATGGGCAGTTAGAACAGCTCATTTGGTTAAATAGCCGTGGCGGATGCTTCTGGAGACCCGCGTTTGCATCCAGATGGGGAGATTAGCAAGATAGGCGACAGTGCAGTGACCACTTTGTAGTTTGGGCCCCATCGATAAGTCAGGAAACACTAAAAGGAGAAATAAATTACGGAATACACAGTTTCAGAAAGTAAAGAACGCCAGCAAGGAGAAAAGACAGATACATGCTGCTAACTGTGAGTGACATAGAAGAAGTGTACAGTGTATTTTAGTGCTGTCACACGCTGCACCTGAAATAGGCTTCTAAACCACTTTTGTGAAGGAGATTTTACTTTGGGGAGCCTTATTGTTAATACCCAACTCGAGTAGGATAAAAAATAGAACAAGGTATTCAAATATTGCTCTACGTTTAATACCATTCAGGCTTGATTCTGTGAAGTCCTCTGCCCTACGTTTGAATATTTGTTGCCACCCCCCTACGTAACACTGGAATATATTATTATTTGAAGGAAAGGAATATATAAAGTTTTACAGTCCTTATTTACTGTAAAGAACACTGTTTTTTCAATTGAGATTGAGAAAATTGTGCACTGTCTCTTTAAAATGACTGTACATTGTGGTACTGATCGTGCAGTTAGAGATCGCTGTTTTAGTTGTCAGGGAATCTGAGCTGGCTCGAACTATAAACATGTCTTATTCATTTTTTTTCTAATTGAACCAAAGATATAAAGTTGCAAAAGAAATAACTCAGTCAACTTCAGAAAGTCTTTGTTCAAGTGTGCAACACATACGAGTAAAACAATTGTTTCCCGACACATAGAGGAGATATTTCACAAAATGTGGGCGTTATGTTCTAAATCACTTTCTGTACATGTCTGAGATAAATAATAGACTGACGTTTAGCAATATTAGTCTAGTTTTGTCTGTAGATGAAGCGTAGCATGATTAATCTCCAACAATGATTACAATGTCGATTTTGATGTGTGCAAAGGCTCATAAATATATATATATATATATATATTAATCAGATTTATTAAAGAAGCATTAAAAATACAGTTGCTAGCCATTTAATTATAATTGAATGTTCTATGTATTCGGGTTCATGTGCAAATTCAAGAATAGCCCTCTGTACCGTACCGTACGGTTACGTACTTATGTACCGTTACAGCCCTAGTCCTACCCTGTTTACAATCTCACATCTGGACCTCAGTCAGATATTATCAAGCCTTTGAGCTCGCTACACACATTTTGGTAAAGATATATTTTCTGTGATTTTTATGCTTTAAAAGAAACAGAGAAATAATTTTTGAAAGATCAGTAGGTTGGATTCAAACCAATGCTGCAGCAGCACATCTCCACCGGAGGCTGCAGGCCTCAGGCCACCATTTACTTCGGTTGTAGGTTGCATTGAAACATGCATCACTGAATTGAATGTGCTGAGCTGGCATGTTTCTGTCATGTTTCGATTTGGAAGAAGGATTTGGCAGCAAGATAATAACGCCCTGAACCTTAGAGGGTGATTATTTCTGTAATTAATCGTTCAAGTTATTTACAGATGAACAGACATGTGATATTTCCTGATCAATCACAGCACTCAACCTTCTAATTAAAACAAGAAAGCTAGAAAATAAAGCAAGGGCTCAAACTGCCGAAGTTCCCACCACAAACGACCCCCCAAAAAATAAACAAACTGATGTAATATATTCCAAGACCCCTGCTTTCGTCTGGAATAATACATTCACCTTTAAAATACAGGACCACCCTAGGCCCAGATATCCACAAAATGTTTATGTCAACAACAGCACCGTAGAGAAGCACGCAGGTCATGATCAAACCAAATATTGTTCTCCAAAGTCAAGTCATTATTGCCTATCAGCACGTCACTAGCACAGTCTTCAACACTGGGTGAAAGCCTTTATTGTTTTGAAGCAGAATAATCTGAGATATTGTGATGGTGGAATTTAGTCTTTTTCAGGACAAAATTATGCCTTTGACAAAAACGGAGGAGCTGGCTTTGCAAGTAGCGTACTACATAGAGCAGAGGTTCAACCCCGGTCCTGGGGACCAACTGCCCTGCGTGTTTTAGATGTCTCGTAGCTTCACCACTGAGGCCACCAGGTATTTATGAGCAGAGAAGCTTGTCTCCGTTTCATTTGAATTAAGTGTTGGAGCAGGGAGACATCTAAAACATGCAGGCCAGTGGCTCCCCAGTACCGGAGTTGAGAACCACTGACATAGCTAATACAGTGTGTCTGTCATTACTCACCGCCTGTAGCTTTACATTGGGAACAGTCGTGTATGTGTGCTTGTTGTCCCGGTTCTCTGAGGCCAGTGTGGGTCTGGAAGCTCTCTGATGAGGCTTAGTTCCTTTTGGTGGCCCACTGGTCTGGCTCCTGCCCTTCACATCTCTGAGGCTGGAGGTGGAGTTGGGGGGGTTCTTCTTGGTTCCCCGATCTGTCACTTGTAGTAATGAAGCCGCCACAGGCTCTTTCAGTTTGTCTTTAACTCTCTTCTGGCCAACAATATGTTCCATTGCAATATCAGCCTGCAGGTAATATACACCAGTGTTTACATTTTGCCTTATTTTGTATATTCCCTTATTCCCTGACCAGGGCCCATAAACAGGGCATTACTGTATATAGGGAATGGGGACATATCCCATTTTCTGCCCCACTTATTTCAACTTTGCAATTTGCTAAAGAATACCATACGGCGCTTATGTCTTTGCCTCTTTCCAAACCATCTCAAGAATCAAAGATCGTGACGTGTCATCCGAAGCACATTTTGCATGCCATTCCGCTTTTCCCCCAAACTCCTCACGCAATCAGGAAGTATCTGCCAGCACCACAAGCTTGGATGTGAACACATTCACAAGCTATCAACCATGGTTGAGCATGCAGGAGATAGACCTACCACAAGAAGTTGCTAGAAGCCGACAAGGCAGGGCAATCTTGTCTGACATCAACATTAACTCATCAACTTCAATGATGCATCAGTAATGAAACGATGCAATTTTTCTGTTTAGCCAATAAGGAGACAGAATGATGACTTTCATTTTAACACATTTCTTAAGTTTCAGCAAATTAATTATAGATATTTGGACTTGAGGACCTGAGAGCCTGAGGACATTCAATTGATCACTCTGCTGTAAAGTCTAGAAGTAAAATAAATAGCCTTTGCTGCTGCTAAACATCTCTATTTTGGTACTAGTTTTCCTTTACCATTGAAACCTACCATCAACTCCAAGTTTGAGTCAATCCTCAGATGTGCCAGAATGCCATTAATAAAACTTAAAAATAAAGTCAGAATTCTCTCTGCTCTAAAGCCTATAAAAAAGGGCAGCTGAACTTAAGTTTAAACTATTGTGGCTGAGAGACTCCTATTGAATCAGGTGGAGAGTCCACACCAGGTTGATATAATATGATGAGATATGATATGATGAGAGACTCCTATTGAATCAGGTGTAGAGTCCACACCAGGTTGCATAGACTATTTTGGTCTCTCAGGAGAACAGAGGGCTGGAAACAATCCCATAAAACTACAGAGATAACCGTGTAATGTGATAGCACAGCCTGGTTTTATCACACTCTTTGATCCGGCATTTGGGAACCAAGTTAAAGAACTCACCTGGACCTCTTTCCCTAGGGTGTTGATCCATGCATCCACAGTCCTCTTTATCCTGACCTCTTCTCTGGTGTCCCTGTAACGGAAACAGCAGCAGTCACTACCTACATAGCCCCTTATCCTCACTGCACTAAATAAATCACACATAAAGCCTCTTCCCAGGACACTAAATCATGGCGATGTCAACTCATGAAAGAAAGTGCCTTGTTTCTTAAGACGCACTGCGTCATAATAACAGAAATGTGTGCACTACTGTTTGTATATCCAGCGGAGAGGGGCAATATCTGTTGACGGTTTTCAAAATCCAATTGGCACAAACATTCTGTACAGATTACCCTGGGAAAGAAAGCATCTTATATCATGACTAGACAATCTTGTAATACTTTATCATTGTGGAATCATAACAACAAATTGCTTGATGAGAGCAGCAGAGCGGTACATTCAAAAGGGGAAACTTCGGGAGCCAACAAATTTGAAAATAAGTGCACACCCTACTGTAATATAAGTCACTCCGGATATGAGCGTCTGCTCCATTAGTCAGACGTAAATGTGATTACCCAGATTCCACTCTCTCCTTGTTTACGGCACCGTGCCAGATGCACAACCGGGACAGAATCAGAGGGCATTGACAGATTCGTCCCAGAAAACAGAATCGATGCAGCAGCTCATTGAGGAAAGCCCACCAGGGATGCTATGTGTGCATGCGCGCACATGCTTGTCTGTCTGTCCACACCAGCCACACAGGCAGCTAGTTCTTCGTAGACTCTGTAGGGGAGAGTCACTGTCTCCGGGCAGAAAAACGCTGTCTCGGGTTTCCTCTGCGATCCTGAGGAGGTAAATGCAGTGGTCTGGTCGAGGCTGTGAAGTGAAAAGCTGGCTGCAAGGGGAGTCTAGAGGACGGCGAAGGGAGGTGGGCTTAATCTGACATTACGTTTCATTCACTTAGTAGATGCTCAAATCTAGAGCCATTAAGAGTTGTGAGTGAAGACGTTTCTTTCCCGTGCCTGGCCCCCTTGGGAATTTAACCCACGAACACTGGTGATGTGGGCACCGCGGTCCACCGACAGAGACACGAAAGTAGAAAAAGGTAGTGAAGAGTCGGGGGGGGGGTGCGAGGCTCATAAACACAGACCCAAACCTCATTACCCGTACACAGATGAAAGCTCTGTGCGTCAGCCCCGAGCCCTGCTGTGTGTCGGTCGGATTGTGAGTGAGTGTGTGATCTGGGATGGATCTACCTAATCAGGTGATGCCTGCAGAGTCTGTAGTGTCACCAGGGACGCATGCGACCTTTAGTAAATTAGTTGCAGTGAAAATACACCTGTCTCTTATTAATGTAAAATGCGGAAAGCCCCCCCCCTGCCATGGTGGCATAACGGCACCAACCTTTATTGTGATAAATAAGTCATCAAGGACAAGCCTAACTGAGCTACACTTACCTGCCTCTAGGCACAACCGTCATCTAGTATCGGTTGCGACCAACTTTTGGTTCTCCAAAGCAGCCTGAATTCTTGAATTCTTTGCAGTACAGATTCAACAAAGTTCTGGAAATATTCCTTCAGGGTTTTTGTACATGCTGTCGACCCCACATTCAAACCTCCCGTTCCTTCTTGTCCCAAAGATGCTCTACCGGAGTTCAGATATGGGGACGGTGCTGCCATTGGAGTAAACTGATGTACATGGAACCAGCTGGAGATCATGTGTACTTTGTGACATGCATGGTGCATTTACCTGCCAGGAAATATCTACTTCAAAATGGGTAAACTGTGACTATAAAGGGATAAACAAGGTCAGAAACAATACTTAGGTAAACTTTGGCATTCAAATGATGCTCGGTTGGAATTAAGAAAACATTCCTCACCATCGATGGAGCTGTGGAGTTCTGAAACTACATGTGGCAGCAGACATTAAGATTCACCCGTTTCCAATCATATAGTTGTGGTTATTATATAGGCCCCTTAGGCATCATCTTCCATATTAATTAGATATTTGATTATGTGTGGCCTTCCTGTAAGCTCGAACGATGCTGGCCCGTTTCCTCTGACCTCCCTAATTAAAAAGGTGTTTTCGCCCTAAAGTTCTGCCTCTCATTGGATCTCACCATTCCCTGTAATCTCTAGGGAAAGTAGTGTGTGAAATGCCAGTTGGCCAGCTCTGACATTCTGGCATACAGTACACCATGTCTGGGAACAACAACCAAACCACTGTCAAAGTCATTTAGATCACGTCTTCCCCCTTCCAATGTTTGGTTGACTAAACCGTGTGACAGCAAGCTGTATGCTTTATACTTTGGGTTGGAGACACGTTATTGCTGTTTGATTATCTGTGTGAAGGAGCAGTTGTCCCTAATTAAGTGGCCATTAAGTTTACTTTTTATATAATAGGTCTCCTTACAAGCTCTGAATATCATATATCCAATATGCAACAGATAGGAAATGACCAGTCTCGCAAGCCAGACGGCTACTTCAGCAATCTTTGAATGGCTACGGTATAGACGTCTGGACAACTTCGCGTGACATTTTGAGCACATGGGGAAGGACCGGAAATTTAACAAGGAAATGGAAGGGACGTCACTGTCTTTCCGCTACTGCTTCGTAAAAGCTGAGCGCAATTCCTGCCGAAGTTTTCGCCCCTCCTACTTAAACTCGTGATTGGTTGTAAAAGTCGTTCGTCTGAAGAGAACACTCATCTGAACTTTTTTTTATATATTGTACTTCCAAATGTACAGAATATCTAGCATTCTTACCAGACCTTGTGTTGTTACACCAAGGTCTGGCCATGCAAGAGTAGAAAATGACAAGTGCTGGTGATCAGTATAGTACTCAACTCTGCAGGCATAACATTCTCTTTGGAACAGCATCAGTATAGTCTCTGGAAATATGAAAATTAGAAACAGTATTTTATTGTCTTTGAGGGCTAAAGCAGACAGCACAGACAATTCGACCGCCCTGTAACCCTATACATGAAAAAC
The DNA here is from genome assembly GCA_016801145.1 of Umbra pygmaea. Taxonomy (NCBI): domain Eukaryota; kingdom Metazoa; phylum Chordata; class Actinopteri; order Esociformes; family Umbridae; genus Umbra; species Umbra pygmaea. Next base: position 285 of record JACXGM010010786.1, on the reverse strand, counting down.
CACCACAAGCTAGGCTGCTAGAGCCTAGTGCCTGAAACATATGGAGCTAAAACAGTCTCAATAAAGATAAATGCACACACTACATCCACATATACACAAACAGGATTCATACATGCACACACATGATTCATACATGCACACACATGATTCATACATGCACACACATGATTCATAAATACACACACAGGATACACAAATGCACAGAAAATTTACAAATGCACACACAAAAATTTAAAAGCACAGAAAATTCACAAATGCATACAAAATTCACAAATGCACACAAAA
>JACXGM010010785.1:0-19346 GCA_016801145.1 Umbra pygmaea | reverse complement strand
AAAGTCAAGACCTGAATCCAATCGAGAATCTGTTGAAAGAACTGAACTACTGTTTTCAAACTCTCTCCATCCAACCTCACTGAGCTCGAGCTGTTTTGCAAGGAGGAATGGGCAAAAATTTCAGTCTCTCGATGTGCAAAACTTATAGAGACATACCCCAAGCGACTTACAGCTGTAATCACTGCAAAAGGTGGCACTACAAAGTATTATCTTCAGTTTTTTATTTGTTAAAAAAGTTTGAAATATCCAATGAATTTCGTTCCACTTTATGATTGTGTCCCACTTGTTGTTGATTCTTCACAAAAAATTACAGATTCATATCTTTATGTTTGAAGCCTGAAATGTGGCAAAAGGTCGAAAAGTTCAAGGGGGCCGAATACTTTCACAAGGCACTGTAAGTAATATTGAGTAAGTTACGGTTAAAAAACATTATAATACACGGTGTAAGGTTAGCCAAGTCAACTCCCATTATGCTAACGTCATAACTTAGACACAATTGTACACATATACATTTATTAAACAAAAGGCCAAACAGCTATTTTCATTTATTGAATCCAATTATTGAACTTACCATAACTGAAAATTGATGTAGACTATTTTTATCCATAGCTGACTGACTGTATTACTTGACCTCAGCTGGACCATATCGCTTGAGCGACTCCCAGGTCCAGCTAGCGCATTTTGCAACAGGACCTCCGGAGGACCGTCAAATGAGCATGCGCAGTACAGGGCGACTTAGGTGGGCGCAGTCCTGCAGTTCTACATGTGTTCATTGTGTGCGTTCAATATGCCTAGTATAATAACATTTGGATTCGGCTACCAATGAATGTTAAAAATGTTTAAAAAGTTACGTTTTAAACAAGGACCTTTTAAGTGTTTGAGCTGGTAAGTTGATGTACACCAAAAATAATTATCCGCTGACATATAGATGTTTCTTTTACCATGAAAGTCTATGGGAAAAAATGCTTATGGGGCTTAGGGGGTACAGTTCCACGGTTGGCCGCTAAGCCCATGGTTGCATCAACTTCTGTGTCTAAGACTACCCCCTTGATTTCAACCAAGGAATGAGTCCTTCATTCTGAGATTTTCCAATAGACAGTAAAGGATGTATATGTGTATCCTTCGCGCTCCCAAATCACCCACAATCCTATGACGTGCATTTGCTAGCCTGTTCCATTTACATGTACTCCGAATGCTAAGGAGGAGTCTCACGTAGCCCCTGAAGGACCTGATTTGGAAGGACTAGTCCTACCAAGGAAGGATTCTTGACATTGAGAAACAGCTAGCTTCTCAAAAGGTACTGTGCAAAAACAACAACAGTACAAAACAAAACAGTGGATATAGCAGCATCAACAAGGCATTTTCGCAATTTTGAGCGTGGCATGGTTGTTGGTGCCAGACGGGCTGGTCTGAGTATTTCACAATCTTCTCAGTTACTGGGATTTTCACGCACAGCCATATCTAGGGTGTAAAAAGAATGGTGTGAAAAGGGAAAAACATCCAGTATGTGGCAGTCATGTGGGCGAAAATGCCTTGTTGATGCTAGAGGTCAGAGGAGAATGGGGCGACTGCTTCAAGCTGATAGAAGAACAACTTTGACTGAAATAACCACTAGTTACAACCGAGGTATGCAGCAAAGCATTTGTGAAGCCACAACAAGCACAACCTTGAGGCGGATGGGCTACAACAGCAGAAGACCCCACCGGGTACCACTCATCTCCACTACAAATAGGAAGAAGAGGCTACAATTTGCAAGAGCTCACCAAAATTGGACAGTTGAAGACTGGAAAAATGTTGCCTGGTCTGATGAGTCTCGATTTTTGTTGAGACATTCAGATGTAGAGGCAGAATTTGGCGTAAACAGAATGAGAACATGGATCCATCATGCCTTGTTACCACTGTGCAGGCTGGTGGTGGTGGTGTAATGGTGTGGAAGATGTTTTCTTGGCACACTTTAGGCCCCTTAGTGCCAGTTGGGCATCATTTAAATGCCACGGCCTACCTGAGCATTGTTTCTGTCCATGTCCATCCCTTTATGGCCACCATGTACCCATCCTCTGATGGCTACTTCCAGCAGGATAATGCAAATGTCACAAAGCTCGAATCATTTCAAATTGGTTTCTTGAACATGACAATGACTTTACAGCATTAAAATGGCCCCCAGAGTCACCAGATCTCAACACAAAAGAGCATCTTTGGGATGTGGTGAAACGGGAGCTTCGTGCCCTGGATGTGCATCCAACAAATCTCCATCAACTGCAAGATGCTATCCTATCAATATGGGCCAACATTTCTAAAGAATGCTTTCAGCACCTTGTTGAATCAATGCCACATAGAATTAAGGCAGTTCTGAAGGCGAAAGGGGGTCAAACACAGTATTAGTATGGTGTTCTTAATAATCCTGTAGGTGAGTGTATATATGTGTGTATTTACAGTATATATATATATGTAAAAAATAAAGGGAACACTAAGATACTACATCCTATATCTGAATGAATGAACTAATCATATAAAATAATTTTATCTTTACATAGTTGAATGTGCTGACAACAAAATCACACAAAAATTATCAATGGAAATCAAATTTATCAACCCATGGAGGTCTGAAAATGTAGTCACACTCAAAAACCACAATACAGGCAGATCCAACTTTGATGTAATGTCCTTGAAAGAAGTCGAAATGAGGCTCAGTAGTGTGTGTGGCCTCCACGTGCCCGTATAACCTCCCTACAACGCCTGGGCATGCTCCTGATGAGGTGGCGGATGGTCTCCTGAGAGATGTCCTCCCAGACCTGGACTAAAGCATCCGCCAACTCCTGGACAGTCTGTAGTGCAACGTGGCGTTGGTGGATGGAGCGAGACATGATGTCCCAGATGTGCTCATTCGGATTCAGGTCTGGGAAACGGGCAGGGCAGTCCATAGCATCAATGCCTTCCTCTTGCAGGAACTGCTGACACACTCCAGCCACATTATGAACATCTCGGTACCTAATGGCAGTCAGGCTACCTCTGGTGAGCATATGGAGGGCTGTGCAGCCCCCCAAAGAAATGCCATCCCACACCATTACTGACCCACCGGTCATGCTGGAGGATGTTGCAGGCAGCAGGATGATCTCCACAGCGTCTCCAGACTCTGTCACGTCTGTCACATGTGCTCAGTGTGAACCTGCTTTCATCTGTGAAGAGTACAGGGCGCCAGTGGCGAATTTGCAAACCTTGGTGTTCCCTGGCAAATGCCAAACATCCTGCATGGTGTTGGGCTGTAAGCACAACCCCCACGTGTTGAGGTCAGGCCCTCATGCCACCCTCATGGAGTCTGTTTCTAACCGTTTGAGTGGACACATGCACATTTGTGGCCTGCTGGAGGTCATTTTGCAGGGCTCTGGCAGTGCTCCTACTGTTACTCTTTGCACAAAGGCTGAGGTAGCGGTCCTACTGCTGGGTTGGTGCCCTCCTATGGCCTCCTCCACGTCTCTCTGATGTACTGGCCTGTCTCAGAGCACGGAAGTAGTGCTTCCGTGCTCTGGACACTACGCTGACAAACACAGCAAACCTTCTTGCCACAGCTCACATTGATGTGCCATCCTGGATGACCTGCACTACCTGAGCCACTTGTGTGGGTTGTAGACTCTGTCTCATGCTACCACTAGAGTGAAAGCACCGCCAGCATTCAAAAGTGACCAAAACATCAGCCAGGATGCATAGGAACTGAGAAGTGGTCTGTGGTCACCACCTGCAGAACCACTCCTTTATTGGGGCGTCTTGCTAATTGCCTATGATTTCCACCTGTTGTCTGTTCCATTTGCACAACAGCATGTGAAATTGATTGTCAATCAGTGTTGCTTGGACAGTGTGATTTCACAGAAGTGTGATTGACTTGGAGTTACATTGTGTTGTTTAAGTGTTCCCTTTATTTTTTGAGCAGTGTATGTATATATGTAAATATGTATATATGTATATATGTATATATGTATATATCTATATATCTATATATCTATATATCTATATACCTATATATCTATTTATCTATATATAGGACATATAAGTACACATATGGCCATATATTAGATTTCCATATGAGATCAGCCCATTTGCATCCTCTGTCTATAACATTTCCCATTTAGACTGGCACGGACACACCGAGTGTGAACAGGGATAAAACTAACAACCCAGTAACATGACAGTCATTGGATCAATTACATTGTTGTTTGGTCTTTTAATGTATTGTAATCGTATGATGATTATCACCCACGGGACAGGAATAAAAGATGAGGCAGAGACAGTACTTTGTTCACAACTTATATTTTCAAGGGCTCTTTGTCCCTGCAAATCAATGTGTGCTCATATAGTGTCCAACAAAATTATGCTTCCCACTCGCAGGTGGAGGGCTTTTTATTCCCCTTCTTATAATAAGGCATATCGACATCCTTCACATGAAACTATATTGACATATCTCCATTAGTTAATTATGAAAATAATATGAAATTTTTTTATGAAAGTAATAAAGGGAGCGCTGGTTCATGCCTAACCAACACAGGGAGAGGTAGAGAGACATACATCTAGAAAGCAATATTGAGCGTCCTACCAACTTTAACACTGCTGCCTTGTATAGGGCTCTCTTAGTTCCGTCCTCTCAGACTTATTTCCATATATCATCTATTTCTCCTTCTCAGCGGTATGCTCTTTCTCTCTCCTCAGTTCCTTGCTCTTAGTCAGTCAGCTCCTAAATAGAAAAACACATTCCCTAATTAGTGAGTACAGCTCGTTCAATCACTACAATCTCTGGGTGTAAATTTTCCCCTAGATGGTGCTGCCTCTCCGGGAACCATCACCTTAACGTGGTGGAGAGGTTTGTGTGTCCCTATGAACCTGAGGGCTGTGTTGTCTGGAGTTTTGTGCTGCTGGTAGGGTCTCCCATGGCAAAGTGGTCTCAGGTGAGGGGCCAGACAAAGAATGGTTCACCAAAAACCCCAGTGAAGAAGCGAGGAAGAGAAAGCGAGACCTTGCCCGGAGACAGCCCGGGGGCCCCGTCTGAATGGAGGGCTCGTCAGCGAGTGCCTGGTGGCCGGGTTTGCCATGGAGCCTGGCTGGGCACAGCCCGAAGAAGCAACGTATGTACCTCCCTCTCCATCCCATTGGCCAACCATCTGTGGGAGGAACCGCTGGGGTCGGGTGCGTTGCCAAATGGGTGGTGGTGAAGGTCAGGGGCCTCGACGGACCAGACCTGGGCAGCAGAGGCTGGCTCTGGGGATGTGGAATGTCACCTCTCTTTGGGGGAAGGTGCCAGAACTGGTGCGGGAGGCGGAGCGCTACCAATTAGATCTGGTGGGGCTTACCTCTACACACAGTCTCAGTTCTGGAACCATTCGCCTGGATAGGGGTTGGACTCTTTTCTTCTCCAGAGTTGCCCAGGGTGTGAGGCACCGGGCGGGTATGGGGATACTCACAAGCCCCCGGCTGAGCGCCGCTACATTGGAGTTTACCCCGGTGGACGAGAGGGTCGCCTCCCTGCGCCTGCGGGTTGCTGGGGGTAAAACTCTGACTGTTGTTTGTGCATATGCACCAAACAAGAGTTCAGAGTATTCAACCTTCTTGGAGACCTTGAATGGAGTCCTGTATGAGGCTCCAGTTGGGGATTCCATAGTTCTGCTGGGGGACTTCAACGCGCACATGGGCAATGATGGAGACACATGGAGAGGTGTGATTGGGAAGAATGGCCTCCCCGATCTAAACCCGAGTGGTTGTTCGTTGTTGGACTTCTGTGCTAGTCATGGATTGTCTATAACGAACACCATGTTCGAACATAGGGATGCTCATAAGTGAACTTGGTACCAGAGCACCCTAGGCCGAAGGTCAATGATCGATTTTATAATTGTTTTATCTGATCTGATGCCATATGTTTCGGACACTCAGGTGAAAAGAGGGGCGAAGCTGTCAACCGATTACCATCTGGTGGTGAGTTGGGTCAGGGGTTGGGTGAAGACTCTGGACAGACCTGGTAAACCCAAACGGGTAGGGCCGTGTGAATTGGGAACATCTGGAGGAGGCCCCTGTCCGACAGAATTTCAACTCAGCTTTTCGTGCATCCCTGTGGAAGTTTGGGGGCATTGAACCCGAGTGGACAATGTTCAAAACCTCCATTGCTGAAGCTGCGGTGGGGAGCTGTGGTCTTAGGGTCTTGGGTGCCTCAAGAGGCGGTAACCCACAGACACCGTGGTGGACACCAGTAGTCAGGGAAGCCGTCTGACTGAAGAAGGAGTCTTTCCGGGATATGTTATCCAGGAGGACTCCAGAGGCAGTTACAGGGTACCAAAGGGCTGCAGCCTCTGCCGTGAAAGAGGCAAAGCAGAGGGTGTGGGAAAAGTTCGGAGAAGACATGAAGAAGGACTTTCGGTCTGCACCAAAGTGCTTCTGGAAAACCATCCGTCACCTCAGAAGGTGGAAGCGTGGAACCATCCAAGCTGTACAATAGTAAGGGTGGGACTCTGTTGACCTCAACTGAGGAGGTAATAGGGCAGTGGAAGGAGCACTTTTGAGGAACTCCTGAATCCTACTTCTATGCCCTCTATATTAGAGGCAGAGCTAGAGGATGATGGGGGATTGTCGTCAATTTCCCTGGTGGAAGTCACTGAGGTAATCAAACAACTCCACAGTGGCAAAGCCCCAGGGATTGATGAGATCCATCCAGATATGCTGAAAGCTCTGGGTGTGGAGGGGCTGTGTTGGCTGACACACCTCTTCAACATTGCATGGAAGTCTGGGACAGTGCCAAAGGAGTGGCAGACTGGGGTGGTGGTTCCCCTGTTCCAAAAGGGGGACCAGAGGGTGTGTGCCAATTACAAGGGTATCACACTTCTCAGCCTCCCTGGTAAAGTCTACTCTAAGGTGCTGGAAAGGAGAGTACGGATAGTCGAACCTCAGGTTGAAGTGGAACAATGTGGATTCCGTCCTGGTCGTGGAACAACGGATCAGATCTTTACTCTTGCAAGGATCCTGGAGGGGTCCTGGGAGTATGCCCATCCTGTCTACATGTGTTTTGTGGATTTGGAGAAGGCATATGACCGGGTCCCCCGGGAGATACTGTGGGAGGTGCTGCGGGAGTATGGGGTGAGGGGATCCCTTATTAGGGCCATCCAATCTCTGTATGACCAAAGCGAGAGCTGTGTCCGGGTTCTCGGCAGTAAGTCGGACTCGTTTCATGTGAGGGTTGGTCTCCGCCAGGGCTGCGCTTTGTCACCAATCCTGTTTGTAGTATTTTTGGACAGGATATCGAGGCGTAGTGGGAGTGGGGATGGGATGGGTTGCAGTTTGGTGGGCTGAGGATCTCATCGCTGTTTTTTGTAGATGATGTGGTCCTGATCGCATCATCGGCCTGTGACCTTTAGCACTCACTAGATCGGTTCACAGCTGAGTTTGAAGCGGCTGGGATGAGTATCAGCACCTCTAAACCATTCTGACGAAAAGAGAGCTGAGCCATGAGGCAAAGCTCTCAATCTACTGGGCAGTTTTTGTTCCTACCCTCACCTATGGTCATGAAGGCTGGGTCATGACCGAAAGAACGAGATCCAGGGTCAAGCGGCCGAAATGGGTTTCCTCAGGAGGGTGGCGGGCATCTCCCTTAGAGATAGGGTGAGAAGGTCAGTCGTCCGTGAGTATCTCAGCGTAGAGCCGCTGCTCCTTTGTGTCGAAAGGAGCCAGTTGAGGTGGTTTGGGCATCTGGTAAGGATGCCCCCTGGACATGAGTTGTTTCAGGCACGTCCAGCTGGGAGGAGGCCTCGGAGAAGACCTAGGACTAGGTGGCAGGATTATATCTCCAACCTGGCCTGGGAACGCCTCGGGATCCCCCAGTCGGAGCTGGTTAATGTGGCTCGAGAAAAGGATGTTTGGGGTCCCCTGCTAGAGCTGCTGCCCCCGCGACCCGATCCCGGATAAGCAGATGAAAATGGATGGATGGAATGGATGGATGGATGGTGCTGCTGTGTTGTCGTTCTCCCCCCTCTACTTCACCTCTTCATAGTATGTCCCATACATTCCTACAAGGGAGGAATGAGGAAATATGCTTTGATGTTGCACATGATATGTTTCACTGTCTAAAGGTAGTAAACTGGAAGGTTTACCTGAAGAGAACCATGACCAAATGTCAATCAAATCAATCAAATTTATTTTATATAGCCCTTTTCACATCAGCAGTTGTGACAAAGTGCTTTTACAGATACACAGCCTAGAACCCCAAAGAGCAAGAAAAAATGCAAAATTGAAGCACAATGGCTTAGAAAAACTCCCCAGTAAATTGTTTCCCAGTAAGAAACAGGCTGTGCCGGATGTAAGGTTCAACAGTGCATGTCCAAATAAGGCAATGTTGTTTTTCTGTACCCATTAAGGGCCTGTGAGTAGTCCTGGGGCATGATCCAAAAGTGCAGATCTTCATGTGGGATGTGTCCAGCCTTTAGAAAGATCCAGATCGGCTGCACCATCAGGTATACAGGAACAAGGACAACCAGGTGGGCTGTGGGCGGTGACAGTGGCTTTGGACAAGGTCGTCATAATGCCGGGTGGTTCTGCGTTGTGGTCCAAGAACGCAGGTCGTCCTAGGTCATCATCCCAGGATTTAACACACCAGACACTGGAGATTAGATTGCGGATTCCCTAAATTAGCAGTACCTCAGCGTAGAATGCAATTTGATACAGCCAACGACTGAAGCCTGTACTATAGAAAACTAGGCCCCATCCAGAGTGGTTGTAGTGGCCTACTCGCTGCCAGCTCTAAGGCATGTATTATTTTAAAAATATGATTTAAGTTTAATAATAATCTCACAGGCAGACTTAACAGGGAGATACTATACAGGCCATGTGTTATATCACTTGCGTACCAGCCCTATTTTAGCGGCAATTATAATTTAATTTAAAAAAACTGAGAGGTAAGCTTAAACTGGCTCAATCTAGTTTGTTGGATAGAAATCTGAGTCTGGATAAGCAACTGCAGTGATCTTTGTTTTCCGACAGGTAATTAAGAAATATTTATGACTTGCCATGCGTCCTCTTTATTTTCTGTTACCATCTAAATTTATAATGTTTTAATAATAGTTTTTTATTGTGGATGGTTGATGATGTGGGAACTAATCTGTTTTGAATTTTACCTTGTATTAATAAAATTATATTCTAATTTGAAATTACATTTGAGTTGAGGTGTATACTATGAAATGCTATAAAACATTAATTTCTTACAGAAGAATATAAGGTCAAGGATCAAGTAATATCTGTCTGATTACTCAACCTGAGTAAGACCTAATCAATAAGCACAGGTATTATAACTGTGTATTTGATAGACCACAAATTGGGAAAATTGGAAAGCAATCCCTCATTTGTCTTATCTTATATTTGCTATAAAACATTCTGTAACATTCTCACCAAAGGAGAAAAGACCCAATGTACTGAGGTATGAGTATTATTTATTAATTATAAGTCTCTACCAAAAATCTATACCTTGGCTAGCCAAAATCTGATAATCAACATTTTACTCAACAACGTTCTGGTTCTCGCACTATGAGACAGATAGTGTAGAGAATCAGAGGTAAATTAAGAGCTAGTGTATGGTTTTTCAGTAGGGTATACATTCAAATAACAGGCACATGCTGAGAATGGCTAATGTCAACATCTAGTGGACAAAATATATATAGCACCTCAGGAAAAGTAGATATTCTACAAGTTATAGTAAGTTTGACTCCAGACTTTTTGATGGCATTGGGTAATCAATAAATAAGTCACTCAAATTTAGCCTGATGCAACAGTGTATATGTGGTGCGACATTGAAAAGTCCATGTATGTAGGGATATGTACTGGAGTGTGAGCATGCAATGAGATATCTAGGTTTGTCAGGATATGTGAAAGCGTGCATGTACATCAACTGCAGAAGATGATTTGGTGTTAGTGGTTCCAGGTCAATTGGATCACCTGATACAGTTGTTATGGGCCGGTCATTGAGAAATCATTCGACCTCACACAAGGCTGTTTGTAGCATATCATCATCCAGTGTCTGTTGACCTAGGACCGAAAGCAGTATTTTTTTTACTAGTTTGATACATTTTTCCTACACTCCCCCAAAGTGGGCTGCAAGTGGAGGATTAAATATTTACTTGACATGATTGCTCAGCAATGCATCTTGGATTTTGTGATGGTCCATCTGCTTCAAGTTTGTCTTTAATTCCTTCTGTGCGCACACAAAATTGGTGCTGCAATCAGTCCGATGGTCAGTACTGGTCCTCTTCGTCATAAAAAACGTTGAATAGCATTTATACAAGTTCCGTGTCTAGTGTGCTTGCTACTTCAAGATGAATGGCTCGGCTCGCCAGACAAGTAAATATCACCCCCCATCTCTTCACATGTGAGCGACCTCTTTTAACTTCAATGGGTCCGAAATAGTCAATACCTACATGGGAAAAGGATGATAGATCAGTGGTGACACGTTCTTCTGGTAGGTCAGCCATTTTCTGTTCTTCGACTCTAGCTTGCATTCGTCTGCAAAATAGACAGGACTTTATTATCTTCCTTGCTAAGGAGTTGGCAGACAGTAACCAGAACCTCTGGCCCAACCTTGAGAGCATATGATTTCTTCCTGAGTGTCCCACTTTATGATGGATATCATAACAGGATCAGTCTGGATACATGTGAAACTTTGGGCAGAATAATTGGGTTCTTCAGAGTCATCGGCATGGCTTATTTACTTTGTCTTCTTCCAACCCTCAAAATGCCCTCATCAATGACTGGATCCAGTTTGTATATTGAGCTATTTGATTTGATGGGTTTGCCTCTACTCACTAGTGTAATCTCTGAGTCAAAGTGACACTGTTGTTCATAGAAAATGATGGACTTCTCTGCTTTATCCAACTCTTCTGGAGTTAATCCTTGTTGCTCTTCTTTCCACACAGAGTCTATGGTAAAACCTTTGTCTTTTCGATTTTGAAGCACTAAGTGTCCTTTGAGCCTTAACTGTGTTGTTCTGTAGGTTCAAGTAGTTTGTGGAGAGCTCCCTTTTCTCCTCAGTATCGTTTGGTGGGATGTAATGGAGATCTTCCGGCCCTTTATCCATTCTGATTTCTCCTTCGACAGAAAGTGAGGACCGTTTAGCCATCTTGTGGAATTCATGAGGGATTCTATTGGTAAACCGCATGAGCTATCATCTGCTGGGATGTCTCCAGAACATACAGTACATATCTCCACTGATGTACTTGTGAGAGGTTATGTATCACTGGAATTCTGTTGGCAACAAAAGTATGAAACCGTTTTGTTTGGTTGTGGATATTGTTGGGAAGTAGATTCTATATAATCATGTTTAAATACAGTTTGAACAGTTTAGAATAGTATTACTAGATGAAAGAGTTGTATAGCTATAGTTGAGGCCTTTTGGAGGATTCTAAGACATATAAGCCAGACAGGGAGAAGATTCAGGGTCAAGCCAGATAAGACTTTCCTTTAGGATAGGGGGTAGTTGGTCACTATGACAACAAGTGACTGAGACAAGGAAGCAATGCCAAGCAAGAGGAGGAGAGAGAGCCCTTACAGTTCTTATATTATAACATCAGCATAAGCAGTAGCTTATGGCTTAGGACTTATAGCTTATAACTTTTTTATATATTAGACTGCTTATAACTACATGATCTATTGTAGGTTAGACTGTAATTCCATCACAGGTCTAATACATGTAGATGCCATTCAGACTAATAGAACAGGACATTTTACTGACAGGACATTAGACAGATAAGGGTTCCTGAGTTATTTGATAAACAACTAGCAAGGCCAGTTGATTAGATGCTAAGACAGAAGTTAAGGTGACAGGCACATATTCTCACATGAGACAGTCACAGGTCTGAGGAGAATCTTTTAGAAGGTGTGCGAACAACAATGCTAAGGCTATATAACCCAGTTCCATATGATCATTCGGGGCATTTTGTCACACCACATATTGATTTCCTTGTTATGAGATGACCCTGTTTCCACAACAAGAAATACTTTATTAAACATTCTATTATCAACTGCAACCTAACTCCTGAAACCATCATTTCAACAAAGATCTTACCAAGCCTGAAATTACCTTTTAACAATATACTTCAGCATGACTGTACTGTCTCTCCAGAAGGTAGAGTCATCCAGTTCCATGTGTAGCTCCTTTTGTAGCATCCTGTCCACCTTCACAGCAAGAGTTGCTACTGCTACTCAAGTCTAGGAATGGTCATCCGTTTCAGTGGGACTACTTACTAACTTACCGTCCCATAACCCAGCAATGGTGTAGTTCAGCAGTTTTTACAACACCAAAATGTTCAGGTTTCAGGCACCTGTCTACCTCAAATCTGCTCAGCTGGTCTAACTCTGTGAGCCATCTATGCCATTGCCTCATAATATAATTTGGGATTATTTCATCCCAACCTATTTTTACATGGCAGAGCCTTTGCAGGATCTGCTTAGCCTTGAGGATAAAGGGTGAAATGAAACCTAGTGGGTCATAGATGGAATTGACAATTGAAAGGATTGTTCGTCTGTGTGGTGCTCTGTTCTTAACGGCTACCCGGAAGGTAAAGACATCCTTTTGGATATTCCACTGGATTCCAAGTGCCCTCTCAAGATGAGGTTTTTCTCTGTCCAGGTTCAGCTGTTTCAGAAGAGGGGCTCTGTGAATTTCTGGAATGGTTTAAAGGACTTCCAAGCTGTTGCTCACCCATTTACCCAAGGTAAATCTTCCTAGGGTGCATACTTCCCTGAGGTTTCTAATGAGATGATTGCTTCCTTCACGGAAGCCACAGACTTGAGACAATCATCTACATAAAAACTTTGGTTAATTCTGTCAATGACTTGTGAGCTGTACAGTTTAGAATGATCAATCCCTGTTTGCTTTAAGGCAAAGTTTGCAATGCTTGGTGATGACACTGCACCAAAAAGATGAAGATTCATTCTGTAGACTCCCAGTGGCTGGCTAACATCCCCTTGTGGCCACCACAAGAACCGAAGAAAGTCACGATGATGATTTTGAAACTGTACCTGATAGTACATTGCTTCGATGTCTGCCATTAATGAAATTCTTTAATTTCTGAAACTAAGCAAAACACAGAGTAGTGGGTTGATCAGGTCCGGACCTTGAAGAAGTTTGGAGTTAAGGGATATGCCTTTGTATGAAGATGAACAATCAAAAACAACTCGAAGTGTCCCCTTCTTCTTGTGGTACACTCCATGATGTGGTATGTACCATACATGACCATCATTCCTTTGAAGTTGTTCTTGTGGCACCTTTTCTGCATATCCTTTTCCCAGCACATCCTCCATGAATACACTGTACTCGTTTACATAAGCAGAATCTATCTTGAATCTCCTAGCAAGGTCTAGTGTACATTGTGCTGTCATGTCATAGTTGTTTGGGAGGGTTACCTTTTTATCACGAAAAGGTAGAGGTAGGTGATAATGCCCATTTTTAAGTTCCACAGAAGTCGTTGCTATGTCCATGAACATTTTATCTTCTGCTGACATTTCTCTTTTCTCCTCATAATCCTTTTCAGGAAAGTCATTCCCTATATTGCCTGATAATCCAATCTCTGATATTCTCCAAAGAGATACAATTGGCCGTCACTGACATTAATCCAGTTTTATCTATTGATGACAGAGAATGAAGTGGTCCATTAACCACCCACCCTAGCACAGTCTTAACTGCATATGGCCCATTTCCTTGACTGTTCACTATCTTCCACGGCTCCATTGCTTTTGGAACATTGATTCCAATTAAGATCTCAATGTCAGCATTTATTTTTTGCAGTTCAATTTCTTTCAGATAAGGCCATCTTTCAAGATCATGGTGAGTGATTAGGTTCTCTGTTGAAACAGGAATCTTGGGTTGGGTATATACTAGGGATGTTAACGATTAATCGACGATCGATTGATTGATCGTTAAGAATTTACTCGATACAATGAAATCTGAAGACGAGCAACGGGTTGTTTCACATTATAGTCTAGCAATGAGTATATTTTCAATTACGCGCCACCAGGGGGCGCAAATTCTGATTCTGCCGTGAGCAGCATCAGCATTGAGTCTGCTGCTAGTGCTTCTGGCATTAACATTACTAGTCAGAAGCTACATGTCCACGATCCATCCGCTTTGCAAAGTGATGAGACCCGGGAGCAATCCGTTGTAGCTACCCCAATCTGTGCCTGTTTTCCAAGCCCAAAACATGGATGTTTTGTCACAGCAGCAAATATCCTTGGTATGTGTTACACCAGCCACTCAATATGACATTATAATGTTAAGACTGACGAACTGAAAAGTGCATCCGATTCTGTCAAACTAAAACCATTACAGTCTACATTTGGTTTGGTCTTGCTGTTGCATACTGTTGTTACTAGCTAGCTTGAGGAATAATTATTCACATGATGAAAGAACCGCGTTTGCTTTTACTCTTAATGCCGACCTTTATTGCACGGTTTTCTGAGATAAAAAAAATATATTAATATTAATCAATCTCTCTTCCTCATGCACTTGCTCCTTGGGTAGACTGTATAATTATACATATTGTGCATGCGTTTTGGGGACTGTTCTTGTGTGTACAATGAAATAGAATACTGTCGCTATCCCTGTTAATTCCACATGTATACTCGAAAACTTCAAGGTTTCTGCCCTCTCATTTGCTTCAGCTCCTCATGGGTTTCACAAAAATATCAATCATGCCAGAAAAAAAATCGGGGAGTCTGGGGCAACTCAAAGACTAGCAAAGATATGAACTGTTCATACTTTGGTGACGGGAGCTATTGTTTGGCGTTGGAGGTTTGTCGCTGACCATAAAAAATGTATCTGGGACAGCAATATCATCAATATACTCAAATATTACATGGCTTAAATGTTAAATAGAGAAGCTGTTTTGTTAGCATAATCAGGAACCGCATTTTGCCTTGTAACGTTTTACTGCGGTTTCAGCTGTAATATGAGTCCTATAAGATGTCTACAGTTTGTTTTACGTTACATTTTAATAACGATTAATTGATGGTTGATCGTTAACGTCATCAATGCTCGATTAAGGGAAGTTCTTACATTTAGCAACCCTAGTATATACTTTAGGAAGATCTATGTACACTCCTCCATCTATACTGCTAACTTCGAGTCATGTAAGCTCATGGCTCTTGGCAGGCTCTCCTGCCCCATTGTACGCAGAAGAATCTCGGTTCTTTGTCCTTTGGCATTCAGCTGATTCATTAGGTTCTCAGTACAGATGATGCCAAACTACCTGGGTCAAGATAGGGTTTTAATGGTCTTGCTTCCATTGGCTACTTTAACTTGGACTGGCACAATTGCCAGTGCACATTCTCTACTGGCCCCTGTGGCGCTATTGACTGGCGTTTCCTTCGGTTCTATGGAGCTCAAGTTCGGCAAAATCTGCCTTCTCAGATTTGAATTGTTAATGTGAAGGATGTTTTCGTTAACATATCTGGCAAATAATTTTCTTATTACAAGAGATAACATTCCTTGCTCATGTGACCCCTTTTCAAGCATCCAAAACAGTGACCATTTGTAACGATTCCCAGTTCCCCTTCCCTGGACACTGCCACTTCCCTATTCCATCCTGCTCAGAACTACAATTCCCATTCATCAGTTCTACTTCCTGTGGACTACAGCTTCCCTAGTCACACCTCCAAAGAACTACAGCTCCCATACCCGGACTCATTATCATGATTCACCACACCTGCTCACTCCATTTTGTATATAAGCCACACACATCCATAGCCTCCTTGCGAGGTATTGTAAGTACAAAGTCTTCTTACTGAGCATTTAGTCTTTCATGTATTGTTGCTATTCCGGTTTTGATCTCTGCCTGTTTGGATTACTCTGCCTGTGGATATCCTTAGTTGTACCTTAGCCATACATGCTATTCCGTTCTGAACTTTGCCTGTTTGAATTACTCTGCCTGTGGATATCCCTAGCTGTACCTTTGACATACCTGCTATTCCGTTTTGACCTCTGCCTGTTTGGATTACTCTACCTGTGGATATCCTTAGTTGTACCTTTGCCAGACCTGCTATTCCGTTTTTGACCTCTGCCTGTTTGAATTACTCTGCCTATGGATATCCCTCGTTGTACCTTAGCCATATTAGCTTCCGGTCTGACATATACCGTATCTTGGTTTATTCTTTGCTTGTTCCTATAGACAGTCATTCGGGTCAATAAATAACATTGTTCTATTTCACATGTTGAGTGTTCATTACACCATTCCCTTTGAGGTATTCAACCTTTTTGTCTTGGGGCATTGAAGTTAATGTCAGGCAGTCAGTCAAAGCATGTTTACTATGGCAGAAACTACATGAAGTCGGAACAGCAACCTGGATGTTAGTTCGCTGCTGTGTAAATGCCTCTCTGTTTGTCTGTTCTTCAGGTTGTTTCACCGTAGTAACAAAGCTACTGCCCCTTTTTGGTGTCCTCAAGCTGATTGTCCTAGGTCTTGAAACTGTGCCTTTAACAGGAGTAGGATCTTTGATTTCTCCAAAAACAGGATGAAGTAAAATTTCAGACTGAATTTCCAGGAATTCTACAAGGTTTCTAAATTTAATGCGAGTATTTGTTCTTTGGAATGACTCAAAAGTTACTGTCCTCCACCTTTCGCGGAGCTTGTATGGGAGTTTGGATACAATCAATTTCAAGTTTGATACAACGTCCAGTTCATCAATGTATTCCAGATCTTGCATAACATTGCAACACCCCCTGAGGTATAGAGCATATACATGGAATGAATTTCCATCATCAGCTTTAATGGCTGTCCAATTCAATGCCTTGTCTATGTAAGCATTTGCAATCATCATTTCATTGCCGAAATGTTTCTTTAAAAGCAGTTGAGCTTCATTATATCCTCTGCGAGCTTCCATGTGCAGACAGCTACAAATAAGAGCTCTGGCCTGACCAGCAGTGAACTGTTCAAGAAAGTAGAGCCTATCCTGACTGCTACTGGTCTTGTCTTCAATCAGGTATTTGAAAGCATGAATAAAAGACTGATAGGACATTGGATCTCCATCAAAATATGGTACTTCCCTCTTAGGCAATAGAGAAAGGTTTTGCTGCATAACCATAACATCAGTAATTTCCTTTTGCCTTTGAACCATTAAGCTTAAGTCTTTAAGCGAGCCATTAAGTATTTGAGCGAGCCATTACTTCCTCTGTGGACTTGAACTGTGCACGTTTCTCTGCATGTGACTAAATGCTCTATGGAGTGGAGTCTTAGGTAATGTGGTCACAGGAGCGAATTATTTTGCAGATGTATCAGTCAAGGTAGGCTCGACATTATCTTCCATGTTTGCATCATAATAGTCATTCATAGCATCCCCTTGTGATTCCGCATTAATCCTCAGCACTTTGATCTTTGCATCCGCTGCTGCTATTTGTGAGTGCAGCTCTGCCTTTTCAATTTTTGATTTTATACTGGCGTCTTCCATCTGTGAAGCTTGTATACCTGGTAGAGCTTTGGCGAATGCCTATAGAGCAGCCCTTTCAGCAGCACCTGATCTCACATTCCATTGATCAGTTGTATTGTTTGAAATTGTCATACTCACATTTGATGCATAGTTCATTCACAAAAACCGCTCCCTTCCAGCAGTAAGCAGCAGAACCTCCATGTGTCTTTTTGACAATCCACGTACAACCCGTTGTGTCTCATTGGACGATCACAAGTGTGAAATAGTTTCTTCAATAATAATAAAAAGGCTAATCTTCTTCCAACATTTTTATACTTCCAACACTCCAAATACTCAGCCAGTTACTCCGCCCAGTCCACCCGTTGACTCCACCCACTCTGCAGAATCGAACAGTTACTCCGCACACTCCAACCACTCCCCACAATTACTCTACCCACTCCACCCAGTTACTCCACCCACTCAAAACCCTTAACCAATACAATTTCTCCCCTCCAACCAGTTACTCCGCCCACCCTTCCCAGTTACTCCGCCCACTCCAAACACTCTAGCCAGTTACTCCGCCCAATCCAAACACTTGAAACAGTTATACCAAACACTATTAATCATGCTAGCATCATGTCAATCATGGTAATAGTGGCATGTTAGCATCATGCTAACATCATGTTAATCGTGCCAATATCTTGCTAAAAACATGTTCACATCATGCTAGCAACATATTTATCATGCTAGCATCATGCTAATCATGCTAATATCTTACTATAAACATGCTAGCATCATGTTAACAATATGTTTATCATGCTAGCATCATGCTAATAATGCTAATATCTTACTAAAAACATGCTAACATCATGTTAATCAAGCTAATATCTTGCTAAAAACATGCTAGCATGATGTTAGCAACATTTTTATCATGCTAGCGTCATGTTTATCATGTAAATATCTTCCTAAAAACATGCTAGTATCATGCTAAGTATACTAATATCTTACTAAAAACATGCTAGTATCATGTTAATCATGCTAATATCTTACTAAAAACATTCTAGCATCATGGTAATCATACTAATATGTTACTATAAACATGCTAACATCATGTTAACAATATATTTATCATGCTAGCATCATGGTAATAATGCTAATATCTTACTAAAAACATGTTAACATCATGCTAATCAAGCTAATATCTTGCTAAAAATATGTTAGCATAATGCTAGCAACATTTTTATCATGCTAGCATTATACTATCGTCATGTTTATCATGTTAATATCTTCCTATAAACATGCTAGCATCATGCTAAGTATACTAATATCTTACTAAAAACATGCTAGCAACATGTTTATCATGCTAGCATCATGCTAGTAGCATGGTTATCCTACTAATATCTTACTAAAAACATGCTAGCATCATGTTAATCATGCTAATATCTTACTAAAAACATGCTACCATCATGCTAATCATGCTAATATCTTACTTAAAACATGCTAGCATCATATTAATCATGCTAATATCTTACTAAAAACATTCTAGCATCATGGTAATCGTACGAATATATTACTATAAAGATGCTAGCATCATGTTAACAATGTATTTATCATGCTAGCATCATGGTAATACTACCAATATCTTACTAAAAACATGCTAACATCATGTTAATCAAGCTAATATCTTGCTAAAAACATGCTAGCATGATGTTAGCAACATTTTTTTCATGCTAGCATCATGTTACCCAGGTAGCAAAACGGATCCGGGCCGGATCTGGCCCGAGTGTCCCAAAATGTCTGGCCCAGATCCGGCCCCCGGATCCGGCCCAGTGTCAGATTGAATTACGGTCCGGATCTGGCCCGAGTACTCTGGCCCAGATCCGGCCCCCAGATCCGGCCCAGTGTCAGATTGAATTACGGTCCAGATCTGGCCCGAGTAC
>JACXGM010010784.1:0-25821 GCA_016801145.1 Umbra pygmaea | reverse complement strand
ATTTATAGATATTAAATATCTACGAGGCAACTAAGATCAATAAGATCATTCTCCACGCTTTCTATTAAGCCATTATCTACCTGTTTAACTCATAACATTGCCCCCCAAAGGGGAAAGGGAAATATATCATTTATTGATGTATTAATTTATTGTGCATATTAATGGTATAATATTCTCTCAAATTCCCCTAACTACAATTCCAGCTGATTTGTAAAGGTCAAGATTTTGCAGCTTCCTCAGAACATCAGCTGTCTGGATTTGGGAGAAGTAGAAATGCAGGGGGCTTGGGCAAAATGAGGTAGGTGCAGGGCCAGGTGGAAAGCATGGTTCATCATAGCAAATGTTTATTAATATTTTCTATTATAGTGGATTTGTTGGTGGCGACAGTGTTTCTTAGCCTTAAAGCTGTGGACAGCTTGGCGGACGTGTTCTTGTTTTCCATGGATTTTACTGTGCACCAGAACTTTCTAGAGTTAAGGAAAGCAAATATCTATTTAATAAAAATAGATTTATCATTCCTCACTCCCTGTGTGTGCCGGTTCCTGATTTCCTTAGAGTTGTAAATCGCGTAGATTGTTTGAGGTTAATGCTGTGCCCCACATAATGTTTTTGTGTTGGCTGAGGGCGGTCAATTCTGGAGTGAACCAAGGGCTATATCTGCTCTTAGTGAAGCAAGGGCTACATCTGCTCTCAGCAATGAACAGGAGATAAATTTGTTTCAGTTCAAGGCCCACAGACTTACAGGAAGTGTAATGAATCACTTCTCAAGAGTAAAAGGAACAATGTTTATTCTAAAACAGGTATAATATTTTTCCAAAAGGCAACGGCACAGAATATAATCCAAGGCAGAATAAATGCATAAACGGAGCAGGGTTCAGGCCAGAATATCAATAATAGGGTGTTGGCAAAGGTACAGGGGATAATCCAAGACAGAATAAATGCATAAAAAAAGCTAAGGTCAGACCGGAAATACAAGACATGAATATAATGCTCAGTAGAGAATCAAAACAATACGCACAATACCTCGCAAAGAGGCAATGGATTGTGTGTGTCCTATATACTGACTGGTGTAGAGCAGGTGTACAGAATTAGGTTGATGAGTCCCGGTATAGGGAATTGTAGTTCTGATAAGTTCAGGAAGGGGAAGATGTAGTGCTCTGTGAGGGAACAGGAAATGTTACAGTCCGGTTTATGGTAAATGTAGTTCTAGAATGGGAAGTTGTATATACAAGCAATCCAGGAAGGAGGAACTGGAAACGTTACAGGAAGATGGTTCACACAAAAATCTATGTATGTATGAAAGTAATAATCAGATTAATTAAACAATCCTGAGTGAATGAATAATTGAATGCTTATAAGAGATACATTTATGAAAATGCTACTGATAGGGGCTTGATTGATTAATTTATGAATACAGTAATAATCAATCATACTGATACCGTCTAATAATCAATATTATATGAAGAATCTACTTCTACAACAGCTAACCACAATGAGACCAGTTTTAAACGCAGCAGCGAATGATCAACTGTATCAAAGGCCTTCGAGGCTTCGACAGGTCAAAAAAAGGCAACACAGTTTATCTTACTATCAACAGCTTTTACAATATTATTCAGAACCACTGTGGTGGCTGTGATATTACTGTGCCCTGGTCTAAAACTGAAATTATATTTTGATTAATAAGACAGTTGTCAGATAGTGAGCGCAGCTGTACATTACCTAATAACTCTTAAACGTTTCCTAGACAAGAGAGTTTAGAGATAGGCCTGTGATTGCTATGTCATGACAGAGTTGCATAAATAAAAACAGAATATTCAAATAAACGTAAATCAATAAACATGGAACATTTGCTAAAATCACTGCAAGAGGAAAGGAAAAAGAAAGATGAAGATAGATGACAACAAAGAGTTTACGGCTGGAAAAAGCAGCCAAACAAGAAGAGCATAAGAAGAGATAAATGACGATGAGAGCTAATCCAGAACCATCCTCAGTGATGGAAGGCCATCATACACCTTAAGTTTGACCTTGATTGGAAGAGTAATCTACTACAATAAAAAGGAAGTGGACAAACATTTTTCTGTGCTTGAGGACCTGGACACATCCCTTAAAGATAAAGTCTGCGATGTTCGTAATTGCTTAACTATTGTTAGCCCCCCATTTTAGTCTGGATGTGTAGTATATTGTCTATATTGTATGCACAATCTTAGTAGAATCATTGTCTTACTGTAGTTAGTTTGAAACCCTACAATGCTTCTTGGCCATTGCAGGCATTCCCTTACCGCGTCTGGCAGGGAATTCCCAACAAATATTTGACATGTGGTTTGCTAACATAGGGGAAGTCCCATTGACAGAGCTGTCAATCAAACCGGAGCTATAGGGTGACGTCTAATGAGTTTGCAGAGCGAGCATAATGTCTAAAAACAGGAGAACAAGAAAGAAAATATGAACTTATACACTTCAGATAAATTTACATAACCGGGACCCGTTTTTAGCTCCAGGGTGCCTAAATTCACATTCTATAGAACCTAGAGGCCTAAATAGGTCTAAATATCACCTAAAATCACGGAAGGCATCTTTAAATGGCAGCCTAAAATCTAGTCAATCCTTCAAATTGTTTGTGGAAAAAAGTGTTTGCCACATTTTGCATGAATTAGTTTCTATAGACTTCAATCGCAAATTCATAACTTGTGGTGTTTCTCTTCAGATGCAAAAACATTTTTTGAGTTTAAAATCAACTTGTGCGGGTAAAACCGGCTTGTACATTGGCACAAACATGGCACCAGTGACAAATTCATAGACAACATTTATTGCCAAAGACATTGTCTCCCTCAACTATGAGAGCATGTAACCCATAATAGTGGTCAAAGGGAAGTTGAAGGTAATTCAAGATCTTTTTTTATTATTTTTTGCATTTTATGCAGGACGAAACTCAAAACTTCCCATTTGTATTTGTATTGTTTTCTCTTTCAATTCCTTAACAAAAATTATCAACTTCCTTACTACGACTACTCAATATTTGATTTGAAAATATTAGGGTGTTTTCTTTATTCCTACCATTCTCATCACACCCCAACTGGAAACCCAAAATATGTATTGTATACTTTATATTCATCCATCCATCATTCAACAGTACAGTGTCAAATCAAATGTATTTTATAGTGTCACAAGACAGATACCCAGCCTAAAATCCCAAAAAAGCAAAAATAAATGAATGCACAGTGGCTAGGAAAAACTGTCTAGGTGAAACTTAGGATGAAACCTAGAGAGGTGCTGGACTCAAGCGGGTGGTTTAATGCCATATAATTCAAGTAATCATTATATGGGATCAAGGATCATGAGTGAGTTTTAAATTTGGGGTGAACACATTTTATTAGGGCAGACCACATTACCTGCCGTTATATTGAGCAGGACATCCTATATCCTTGTATGGTATTGTGTCCAGTGTCCAGTTATCAGTCCTAACATTAATGTGTGGTCACATAATTATGTGTTTAGCATGACAACATACAGACTCATAAGCAAATTGCATTCACTATAGTAATCTGTATCCAATTATAATTTTTAACTTTTCTTTACTGCAGCTTCATATATTTTTTCTTTGCAAACTTAAAACAAACCTCCCTTGGTGTCAGAGAGCTGAGCAGGAAGAATTTCTTATGAATCTGTTTCCAACTGAATCCACTATGTCTCCCTCAGTGACCGGAAATCGAAATTAGCTGCAGTCACTTAGGGGGTTCCCCAGGGCTCTGTTCTGGGTCTCCTACTCTTCATCATGATATCCTTGGTCAGATCCTTCACCTTTTTAACCTTGACTTTCACTGCTATGCCAATGACACTCAGATTTACCTCAGCACCAAGTCTCTTACCAACCCTGATCCATATTGAATTTAAACCTGTCTCTCTACAATAAAAACATGGATGAACATCAACTTCCTTAAGCTCAAAAGTGACAAAAAGGAACTCCTCATAGTCACTAAATCCACCATCAGTAAAACTAGCACACTCTTGCTTCCTACTGATGACACAGTTGTTTTCCCTTCCCCCTATTTTTTTCTTTGTTCTTTGTATTGCTATTTTTGAAAAGTGTCTTTGTGTCCTTAAAAAGCACTATATAAGTACCATGTATTATTATTATTATTATTATTAATAAAAAATATTGATTGAATGAGTCAAAAAAAAAGAGTTGTGACTCTTGACTCTGTGTACATAGTGTTTTATCGATCTCTAACATTGTCACACTGGTACTCAAGACCTGGGGGTATGCCAAAATGGATATTACAGGGGTATTATTCATGGTTTACATGCATTTTACAATAATTAACTATTAATTAAACATAAGTTTTTGTATTTTATTTGGCTCTATATGACATCATGCACTAAAATCAATGTCTCAGAGGCCAAAATATCAACAATTCTTATTCAAAAAGAACAAAGAAAATAATGAAATACCTGCATACCCTCAGTTCTCAATATGGGTTATTGTCCCCTTTAGCATCAGGGACAGCGTGCAGTCTTTTGTGATAGTTGTCATTGAGGTCCTGAATTCTTGCAGGTGGTATAGCTGCCCCTTTGTCTTGGCAAAATGCCTCCAGGTCATGGAGAAATATTTGGTCATCTTGCATGAACCGCATGTTTGAGATATCCCCAGAGTGGCTTGATAATATTAAGGTCAGGTGACTGTGATGGCCACTCCAGAACCTTCACCTTTTATGTTTTCTGTAACCACAGGAGGGTCAACTTGGCATTTTGCTTAGGGTCATTGTCATGCTGGAACATCCAAGGTCAAACATTTGTCCCATGTGCAACTTTCATGCAGAAGAATGTATTTTGTCTGCCAGTATTATCCGATAACATGCTGCATTCATATTGCATTACATTTTCACAAGGTTCCCTGTGCCTTTAGATCTCACACACCCCTAAAACATCAGTGAGCACCACAAGGTTTTTCAGTAGGGATAGTATTATTTTCACTATACTGTAGGCATTGTTGATCCCTCTACAAACATAGCACTAGGTTATGACTTTAAAGCTCTATTTTGGTCTTGTCACTCTACAGTGTGCCAGAAGCTGTGAGGCATGTCAAGTTGTTTCTGTGCATATTGTAACCAGACGTTTTTGTGGCACTGGCACAATAAAGGCTTCTTTTTGGCAACTCGACCGTGCAGCTCATTTTTGTTCAAGTATCGTGGTATTGTGCTCCTTGAAACAACCACACTGTCTTTCTCTAGAGCAGCCTGTATGTCACCCAAGGTTACCTGTGTTCCTTTGTATTCTGAACATTTCCACTGGCAGTTTTGGCTGAAATGTTTCTTGATCTACCTGACCTTGGCTTGTTATCAAGAGTTCCCCAAATTGTTAACTTCTTAATAAGTGATTGAACAGTACTGACTGGCATTTACAAGGCTTTAATATGTTTTTTATCCTTTTCCAACTTTATGCAGTTCCAATATCTTATTACGCATGTCTTTTGACAGTTCATTTCTGCTCCCGGCTAGAATCTAGCCTGCTCAATGCATCCACTTAAGAGCTAACAAAGTAATTTACTATTTATACACAGACACTAATTGCAATAAAAAATGCCACAGGTGTGGGAAATTAACCTTTAACCCCCTCAGATTTTTGAGCCAAGTGGATTTTCCTTTTAATGTCTGTATTTGTGGGCACATGTTTCTGTGTGTTGTGCACACTGTGCCCCCTTAAGAAAATAGGTGCATGACACCTCTGATTGCAAATGTGTTATTTTGTCATTTTCACTTCCTACTTTCTGTCTGTGATATTTTAGTCAAAAAGAAAGACCATTGTCGGCTTTGAGGCGCGATATCTCCGGGTCTGATGAACCCACAGAGATTAGCCACCACTTATTCGCATTTGACACTAGACCTAGGAGGGTTAAGGTGCTTATACACCAAGATTGCGATGGCATGTTTGAAACTCCTTGGCAGCAAAGACCTTGATTTTGTACTTAAAATATACAAAATATGCCAGTTGTAAAAAACTGTCAAAATGTAGACCAGAATGTATATTTCACTGTAACTAACTCCAAAACATAATGAATTCAATTAGAAATAAATTACGTTTTTCACAAGAGTTACCATTTAAATGTAACTAGTTCTCAAGCTCCTGCCTCTTTTATCCAGACCCAGCAACATTTTTCCCAGGAGAGAGGCAGTTAGAGGTGCTGAATGAGCTCCATATACAAGATTAAAAGCATTTGGGTCAATAAGCAACTGACTTGCCTTCTTCATTTTCACAGTAACCTTCTTGATGTGTTTTACCATTTCCGTTTTGGTTTTGGCTGTGTTACTGCAACACTGAACTTGACTGAGCTGCCCCTTGATTTGCTAAGTGTTTCAAGTCAATGTGTATATTTGGGACAACTGCTGTCCTTCTTGCAGAGGTGGTAAAAGTACTGAGTAAATGTACTTTTCTGAAGTACTCTGAGTTTTGGGAAGTCCCTACTTAAGACCAATATTATCAGGTAAAGGGAGATAATATCTTAACAGTTACCTATGAAAGAAATAGAAAGAGTAAAGAAAATATCAATAATGGCTTTGGTAAGATATTAACTCCCTTTACCTGATAATTTTGGTCTTAAGTAGGGACTTCCCAAAACCTGTGAACTCAGAGTACTTCAGAAAAGTACTTTTACCACGTGTGCCTTCTTGTCAACAGGGTAGAGCCACAAGTCTTAATTTTGGGTTGCACACTTTTTTCCAGGCAGTAGTAAGTGCACAATTATATTTACACTATACTGTGTGCAGATAGATACCCCACTAAGCAAACAAAACTGGAGATATTAAAAAGATAATGACTTTTCTCAGTGGGATGGTATTACATTCAGCTGGCCCCTCCCTTGAATGTGTGTTGATTTTTCTATGAATTATTTAACATTTAGCAAGCTTTCTTGTACCAAACCTCTCCAAAATAAAGGTCATGTGGTTTGGTAGACGATATCCCCTCTTTGCATGGTGAAATTACCACAGCTGTGGGTGTTGATCTTGAACAAGTCATCTCATGCAGTTCAAATAATCACGAACTTGGATAGACAATCAATTACAAAAAACTATAAAACGATCCACTTTTTTCATCATTGCCACTTTAAAAAGACACAATAAACACATTTACTGTCACATGTAACTGCTTAATTTGATTGATGTCTGTTCATTGAAGTTCTGTCATGTTGTCTAAACATGTTGGTGTTCTTATGTATTGGTTGTAGATTGTCTGCTGCCAGGACTTTGTTCCTAACTGTACTGTACCATGTACCAATCAATCACATTTATTTAATGAAGACCTTTTTACTTCAGCAGTTGGTATAAAGTGCTTTCACATATACCTGGCCTATTTGTAACATATGCTCTTTTCATGCTGCATTGCCTGCGTCTTATGTTTTGTAGTTTAGTTTGTTTCATTGCATCTTGGTAGTACTGTGTTGTACCCATGCATCTGTGTTGTCTGTTACACTCTATTTAACCCCAGTACTTATTGGTGGGGTTTTGTCTGCAGATCATTTTTGTAAATAAGATTATGTTCTTATTTGGCTTGCCTGGTAAAATAAATGTTAAAGGACAATTTTAAAGTAAATCTGTTTCTTAATATGGTACTTACAAACGTTAGATGAGTTTTGACATGTACAATGCTGTGCCAAATACAACCGAGAGTACATTTTGGCCATTGTAGCAGTCTGCTCTTGAAATACCACAAGGTCTGGATGTCATGATCCTGCCTAAGGGGTTTGTGCATGTTGTAAACTGCTTTGAGTCGGACCAGGAAGAGGCAGAGAAGGAGGAAGGTGAGGGAGACAGAGATCTCCAGAGCACGCACACTAGTTGGCTAGAGGAGTGCCCCAACTCCACTCTAGCTGCCGGCCGCCCAAGTCAGCTAGTCTCCCTCACCACCTGTGCTACTCGACCTGCGGGAACCTCCTCTGTCTGAACCAGTTACACCAGAGACCTCCCAGCAGTCACCCTGGTGGACGTATGTTCCCTTTGACCTGCCCACCATCTCCGCTCCTCTTCCCAGTGCCATCTATGGAGTCCTTCCGGTCAGAGCCAGTAGCTCCACCCTCCGTGAGAACGCTGGATGAAGAGAGGACGATGACAGAGGCCCCGTCTACAGCCTGTGCCGGAAGACCAGCAAGCTTTGCCTAACCCAGGAGAGGAAGAGCTCCTAATATTGGAAGGGTTGCTCCCATCACCGACTTAGACTGAGGAGCTCCCATTACCTGGAGGGGAGCTCCACCTACTACCAACACCTAGTGCGGAGGAGCTCCAGCAGCTGGGAGAGAAGCTCTGACTACCAACACCACCTGGCAGGGAGGAGCTCCACCAGGGGGTAGACGACGGCCATCAAGACCCCCGAAGAGGAGACGGCCACTGAAACCCCAGGAGAGGAGATGGCCGACGAGACCCCCGGAGAGGAGAGACAGCTGCCGAGACCCCTAGGATGCCAGCCTACCTCCCCACCGCTGGTACCATCTGCCACGTCCCCTTGTCCATCACAGGGTGTCCTTGCTCCCTGGCCGCCGCAACCGACGCCTCCTGTGTGGCGTGTACCACCTGACCCTCCTCCCTCCTTCACCGGTGAATGGCTGAGTCGTCGGGGTCATCCTCCAGAAAGGGGGCCTCTGTTGGGTGACCGCCGTACCCTTCAAATGTCTGCTACCCTCCCTCCCTCTTTGCATGTTGGATGCGGCGAGGCCTTCTGCCGGACTGGAGAGGGGTTCTGCTCGTTGAAAGCCGGGCCCTTGGGTGGGGAATACTGTCATGATCCCCCCTAAGGTGTTTGTGCATGTTGTATGTACCCTTATGTATTGCATGGCCAGCCCGAGGTATAAGCAAACTAAGCGGCTGCTTGGGGGGCCCCCAATCAAGTGCAGAGGTGACTCTGCGTGGTGGTAGGGGGCCCCCAAATCTAATTCTGCTTAGGGCCCCCAAATGGCTTTGGCCGGCACTGATGCATTGTGTTAGTTTTGAGTTTCTATCCTGTGTTGTTGCAGTGTCGAAGTATTACTATTTTGTACTGTTTTGCCCCTCGCAGCAGTGTTATTTTGTAAAATGTATTAATCTTTATTAACCATTGTTTTGTTTTTGTAATTTGTCTCACTCCTTCGACAGCACCATGGATAATTGTGACACCAGAACTCAAAGTGTACTTAGTGTCCGCCCGCTAGTGAGTTGCCTCCAGTGACGTTGAATGTATTCTAAGCCAGGGGCCTAGTCAGCTATTCACCGTAACTAGTAACAATTACTACAGGTCACAAAATCCTCTGGGAGCTACAGTATATGCCTTATCTTTATTCAGTAGGTACAGTATGAAGAATAATCTGTCATTGAATATATTCGAAAATGAAATCACAATTATAACACAATATGCATCAACACAAGACTGTTGTTATCTAGCCATCCTACAAAAGCCAAAAACAAGTTTTAAACAAACACAGTCACTCTTGTCCTAAGACTCCCCAAACCTCCCAAGACCAGTATATTTGTGCTTTCCATGTCCATGAAGGATCTAGTCCAGAACTTGGGTTTTGTGTTTTTAAGTAGGATCATAACTAATTAAACATTCTTTAAATCATCAATTTCATTTTGATCTATCAAATAACTGAAGGACACAGTAATATTTCGGTACACAGTAAAAACGGCTGTGTTAAATAAACACCCTAAGTTTATATAGGTCCAAATTGACACTGAAGAGTGTTAAATTAACACTTAGGGTGTTGATTTAACACAGCCGTTTTTACTGTATAGTAAAATGAGGTTAATTGAATTAACATAAAATTTGCACAATGCATCAAAACAAATTTTTACTGGAGCATACATTTGGGCACCCTTGTCATTTTGTTGATTGAAATACCTGTAACTACCTAGCACTGATTTATTGCTTTGATGAGCTCGTTAAGCCTTGAACTTCATAGACAGGTGCATCCAATAATGAGAAAAGGTATTTACGGTGGCCAATTGTAAGTTGTGGTTCTTTTTTAATCTCCTCTGAAGAGTGGCATGAGGGGGCCTCAAAATAACTCTTAAATGTCACAAAGATTATGTGACATTATTGTTTAGGGGAAGGCTACAAAAAACTACTGCAGAGATTTAAACTGTCAGTGTCCACTGTGAGGAACATAGTGAGGAAATGGAAGACCACAGGCACAGTTCTTGTTAAGGTCAGAAGTGGTAGGCCAGAGTGACAAAGGCAAAGATTGGTGAGAATGGTCAAATCAATCAATCAATCAATCAAACAGCAGTTGTCACAAAGTGCTTTGACAGACACCCGGCCCGAGACCCCCAAAAGCAAGCAACACAAGTGATGCACAGTGGCTAGGAAAAACTCCCTAGTAGGTGGGACCTGGGAAGAAACCTAGAGAGAGGCCAGACTCAAGGGGGTGGCCAGTCCTCTTCTGGCTGTACCGGGTGGGGAATCTGAAGGTAAACAGCCCATTGTAATAAGGTCACTTTGTTTATCAGTGTTCCATTATTGTCCAACAATGAAGATATGATGGGTGGGCTGTGACCATAGTTTTTATGTTGCATCAATACAATTCAGTGGTCTTGTGAAGGAAGAACGTAAAGCCGCATGGAGATGAAAGCTGGCGTCACCAGGTGGAAACGTGATCATCAATCGCAGTGACATGGGATCTAGCACGGCAGCGGGTTGGGCAAAGGATGGGGACAGGAAGGAGTCATCAGGCCACAGGTCCTGTTGCATGTTCCTAGGGTTTGGGTCCTCCTAGGATGAACATGACATCAGGAACATTAGAGTAGGCATACCTTGGGTCTAGTACCTTGATACAGCTCTGACCCCAAAATGAATATATAATCTGCCTCTGGGGACAGAAAAACCCTAGCCCCTTGGCACATAAACTATTGGGACAAGAGACGTGGTCCTGCACAAGGAAAGCCTCGGGCAGGAGCAAGCAGGCAGGCTTCCGACCCACCCACATTGCTTTGTATGTTAATAGTAAAACTTTGAAATCGGCTAGAATTGGGGTAATGTGTTCTGATTTTGCAGTTCTAGTCAGAATTATTGCGGCTGTGTTAAGCACTAACTGAAGTTTTTTTTAGGGTTTGTCTGGATAGCCAGAAAAGAGAGCATTAATATAATTGGATTATACAAGATATTATATATATATATATCTTGAGGTAACAAAAGCATGGATTAACTCTTCTGCATCATTATTTGATAGACAATTTCGAATTTTTGCAATGTTCCTGAGATGGAAAAAAACTGCTCTTGAGATATGTTTTACATGATCATCGAGAGAGAGATCTGGGTCCAGAGTAACACCATGGTCTTTTACAGTTTTTTTCTGAAATGACTGTACAACGATCTGTGTTTATTGCAAGATTTGACAGCAGGTCTCTTTGTTTCTTGGGACCTAAAGTAAGCATTTCTGTTTTTTTCAGAGTTTAGAAGTAAGTAATTTTCTGTCATCAACTCTTTATATCCAAAACAGAGGCTGTTTACCCAAACCCATTTTGACGGCGTCAATTTTTGTATTGCGAGATTAATGCTCTTTTTGGCCTAGCAAACTTTGTCGTTTTTTGTTTGGGCTTGCGAGCTGGCCAAAGAGTAGTATGCTACGTTACGTTTTGAGTGGATGGCGAAGGCGAGATGCCGAAATGGATGCCAATAAAATTCTGAATGGAAAGTTTACTTTTAAAAAGTTGCCAAATGGTTCCATTGACAAGACCAAAGTGATCTGTGTGTTTGGTCGTTGTGAACTGGGCTATCATTGCAGCACGTCCAGTCTGAAATATCACTTGATGGCAAAGCACACAGCTGATGTGAATTCTCCGCCCCTCGTCAAAGCCAGGCGACAATGGATGATAGTGTGTAAATTCTGCCCTATGTTCCTTTTCAAGAAAATGCTCAGTGACCCTGTTGCACCAACTAGGAATCTTTTCCAGTGACTTGACCAGTCTCCTCTCTCAATGGCCAGCAGAGCTAGGCTGCTTAAACGGCCTTGGCCCATTGTGTTACGGGTGTAGGACTTGAACCACTTTAAACAGGAGGAGCTCCTTTTTACATCTGCAGATGTAGCTCCAATTGTTGCCACTAATGAGAAGAGTTTGTAAAGCTGAGACATTGCACTGTCCAACTCCATGTCTTTAAGGAACACTAAGTAATCACACAGCATTCCCCTGTTACCCTGCAAGTCCTGATCTGTAAACAGGACTTGAAGTTCAGACCTCACTCTCCTTGAATTAAGGTGATTGCCATAAATTTTGAGGACACTTTGGAAGGCCTCCTCTGGAAACATGTTATCAAATATCCCTGGATTGACTAATTCTAAGAAGAGCATCCTATCCAAAATTGAAAAATGTTGAGGAATCTGCTCCAAGATGTTATCAAGGATAACAGATTTCTGTAGCGCTCTTGGGGATCCTGCAATTGGGTCAGGCAACACTTCCTCATGGGCTTTCTCATCTCGTGTATCTGATGTGAGATCTGCTACTTTGCCATAAACAGCTTGGAAAGCCCCCTCTGAACTTTTCTCTTTGACAAATGCAAGAAGAGAGTCAATTATTTTCTTACCGTAAAGAACATTCATAGCCCTTTGCTGGACAATAAGAAAGACCACATCAGTCTCAGAGAAGATTTGTTCATATGTGTACAAAATGAACACAAACTCAAAATCCTCCAGTTTCCACACAAAGCTTTCAGCACAATCCAGTGTATCATCATCCATTCTTGTATCTGCAATGATGTTATCAAATTTCTGCAGGAGGCCATCATAATTTTTTTCCACAGTGCTCAAATTCCATCAATTAGGAGTGTTTCTGGGCAACCTTGAACAGCCTGCAGACTCCAGAAAAGACGTCCTCTTTGTGGTTTGAAAAAAATGTGCCAAACCCAGAGAGTGATACAAGCATTTAGCCCCGTAACAGCACCAGATTCAGTTTGTGTGCATAACAATGCACAAAAATTGCACTGGGGACTATTGTTTTCACTTTGGCCTGCAGACTATTGAGAGTTGAAGCCATGACAGCAGCCTCATCATAGGTATGTGCCACAAGCTTATCCTTAAAATTGTAGCCCTGCAGTGTTCTCATTTAATACATCAAAAACAGACAGCACCTTGCCCCCCAGAAACATAAAATAATCAAATAAAGTGCTCCTGAATTTTACTTGCACTATCCACATACAGTAGCGAACAACGACAGAGAGTTTTGCATGGCAGGATATATCGGTTGTTTCATTCACCTGCCATCCAAAAAAGTGAGCATCCTGAATTTCATCTCTGATCTGATCAGAAACGATGGTTGCAAGAGCAGCGATCAAGTCATTTTGAATAGTGTGGGACATACTGTACCAGAAAACACAATTGAGGACTCTAATTGTGTGGCCAGGACAGAGTCATATTTAGCTAATAATTTTGTGAACTCCCTGTAATTCCCCTTGTTGGATGATTCACTAATCTCATCATGTCCCCTAAATGACAGCTCCTGCCGGCCAAGCAAGGATGTCACATCAATAAGGCGGTTTAGGAAGGGCCTGTTTTGATTGACTGTTTCATTATGTTTAGCCACTTGAATGCTAGCACCTTCATTGATTGCATGCTCAAACCTGATCCTGCCCATGCAACTTAATCTTGCACATGCACTCACGTGTTCATTGCTATTTTCATGCCTTTTGTATGCCCTGTCAAAGTTAGACAGATCTCCAAAACCCACCTTTGACCAAACAACACATCCCTGACATGGTTAAAACATGTGGCATGGCCAGCAGTACATTTTCCAGTCAGCCAGCTAGCTTTGTCATACCAGGAGAGCTGAAAAGACTTGTTACTTTGCCCTATCATTAACACTAAATCAACCTTAGGTGTCCTTCTGCCCTGCTGTTCAATTCTAAGTTTCTCCTCGTAAGGAAGACTTTCAAATTTCTTCACCAAAATCACGTTGACAATATTAGCATTGTCTACCATCGTGTACAGTTTGCTAGCTGGCTGGTTCACCCATACGATACTAGCCTAGACTACTGTATGAATGTATTAACAAACAATCTAACAAAATTATATTAAACTCAAAAGAAGAAATGTGGGAATTACGTTAAACTGAAACAAGGAATGTGGCGTCGGCTAGCAATTTCACCAAGAAATAGGTTGCAGCAGTTTGTCTTTTGACTACACTTCTAAAATCCACAATGGGACTGAGCTTGAATAGCTTCGGCGACTTTTTATAGTACAAAATCATCATGTAGAAGCCTGGAGTCCAGGCTACTAGGCTTCAACAGGGAAATGCTCTGTGACAATATGGGAATGTATGAGAAGGAAATTGAGTCAATCGACTTGCTATATGAAGCTGATTCTGAATGAACTTGTCTTCAAGATGAACGTGTTCTAACATGAGCTTCCCTTGCAGTCTTAAAGAAATCGCACCCACATTATTTTCTGCAGAATTGTTCGAGATCAGTCAAGCTTTGTGGTGAGCGGCGATTGACTGCTGTCTTCATATCCATCCACAGATTTTCAATTGGATTTATGTCAGGGCTCTAACTTGACCATTCAAGGTCATTCTCTTTCCCATCCTTAAGCTTTGTTTTTTTGGCAGTGTGTTGAGGGGCGTTGTCGTGCTGGTAGTTGAACTACCTGCCCACCTTTAGCTGTCTAGCAGAAATTTGCAGGTTTTCCTCAAGAATTTGAGTGTACTTGGCAGCATCCATTTTGCCTTCGATCCTGAACAATTGCCCAGTTCCCGCTGAAGAGAAACACCCCCACAACATAATGTTGCTACCACTATGCTTCACAGTAGGTATGGTGTGTTTTCAGTGGTGTGCTGTTTTTGGTTTTAACCAATCATAACACATGCAATTCAGTCCAAAATGTCAAATCTTGCTCTCAACTGACCTTAAACCTTTTGTCACATTGAATTAAAATCTCTCAAGTGTTTTTTGCAAAGTGCAATCTTGCCATCCATGGTGTATTCTTTGCGTTGCCATGCACTATTGGTAATGGACTCATCATGAAAAATGACAAGAAAACCACTACAATTGATGTCAGGTGGGGGCAAATAGCATCCCACATAGCAAAATTGGTCTGGCCCAGTGCTGGGCCACACATACCACTTACACGTGGCCCACATATCGCAATGAATTACGGTCCTCTAGTGGGCCACCTCTGGTAGCCACATGTGGACCAAATGTGGGCCAAATGTGGGCCACATATATGATCCGGGAGCTGGCCCAATTCCGGCCCTATGTTGGACCAGACATGTTTTCGAACTGGTTCCAGATTTCAGCCTAGACTAAGCCTAGACTAAGCCTGATCCAAGCCACATTCACTTGCCACATTTGGCCCAGATGAAAAATGTGCATTATAAACAAATGTTTATTATTATTAGAAACATTGAAACTGTTTATTACATTTCAATAAAAGCAATTACACACTTCCTAACTCTTTTTAAGAGTCCTTTAGCAGACACTCTTATCCAAAGCAACTTACAGTAAGTATAGGGACATTCCA
This sequence comes from Umbra pygmaea, assembly GCA_016801145.1. Classification (NCBI taxonomy): domain Eukaryota; kingdom Metazoa; phylum Chordata; class Actinopteri; order Esociformes; family Umbridae; genus Umbra; species Umbra pygmaea. Next base: position 10,358 of record JACXGM010010784.1, on the reverse strand, counting down.
CCAGAGCAACTTAGGATGAAGTGCCTTGCCCATGGACACAACAACTGTTGGCACAGCTGGGAATCAAACCGGCAACCTTTCGACTACAAGTCTGACTCCCTACACACTGAACTATCTGCGCCCTGCAAGTCAGCAAATGTAATGCATTTTTTCCACTATTTACATATTGACAATGAATAAACTGTTACTGTTTTCCTAAGTAACTTAAATTGGGCTTGATTTTGACTCAAAATGACTATAGTAAGTAGCATTCATTTTGCAGCTGTCTGCTCGGTTCTTCTATGGAAACGATCAGAGACTGTTGTGCCAGTCTGTCAGTGATGATGAGGACACTGCAAAAAATGCCCTTATTGAAAAAATCTAAAATATCTTAAATCTGGTTGAATTGTCCTGTATCAAGCAAAAAAACTCTACCAATGGGGTAAGCAATTTTTCCTTGCCAAGAATTCTTAAAATTAGCCAAAAAGTCTTGCCACTGAGAAGCATAGATTTATCTTAAAAATAGATAAAAATGCTTAAATCTAAGCAAGTTCAGCTAGTTAGAAGCATTTAAAATTGTTATTTTAGTCAATTTATCTTACTTTGGTAGTTTTCATCTCAATACCAAAATTAGCACAACAATCTTAGCATGACATGACATTTCTTGAAGCAGAACAAAGCAATATAATTTAATTTGTCTTAAAATGAGCAGCATTAAGCATTCTCACTTTGAGGGTCTTTATTAAACAAAAGTAGGATTTTATTCCAGAGCATATCAGAACATACAACTCTGATTTCATAATAAAGGCTGTAACAAGTTTATTTTCCTCTAAAAAATTCACACTGTTCCTTACTGCCAATACACCAAATGTAGAACAAAAGAAAACATCCTCTAGTATAATTAGTCTAAACAGTAATAATGCACATACCATCTCTCCATTTCAAATGACATATCAATTTCAGTGATGCTCAGTAATAAATGTGAGCTACATGTTTCAACAAACACCATATGGGATTATCTACCTACTGGATGAACGCTTGCCATTCAGACATTTGCCTCCCAGCACCTTGGTTTGCAATAGACAAAAGTGTGGCAATAGACTCAGGATACAGTAGGTCAAGTGAAGGCCATAAAGTGAAGAGGCCCCTCATACTACAAATCTTTTTCAAATGTTGTCACTTGGGTTGTTCCAATGGCAACCATGCAGTTGTCTTGTCTAACAAGCAAGAATGGACTGGAAAGTGCACATCAGTGAAGGAAGACATTGTGATCTTCTGAGGGCTAGAAAATTAGGAAACAGCAGAAAACATGTAGCATGGTTCATTCAGTACTTTAGTAATGTTTCATATATCACAGTTTGAACCATCATGCCTTTCATACCCATGAGAATCAAGTAATGAATGTCACAGTAAACAATTGTTACTTGCTATTTTAAGGGTTGAAGTTATTGTAGACCCTTGGTTGTTATGTGTATGAAAGCAATGATCATTCAAACATTGTAATAGGGTGGAAAGCTTTTAATGTCACTGCATAAAATACTCACCGTAAGAACATGGCCTTGCTGCTCGAGCCCAGCTTCTTTGGTGGTGCAGTGCCGGATGGGATGAGCAATGGCACTGTTGCGAAAACTGCAATTGCATATTCCACTGGTTTGAAAGAACCCCCCCAAAAAAGGTACAACAGGTTAAACCCTCTAATTCTGTTTAAACTAATAAAGTTTGAAATTACTAAATTAAATGTTAGTGTACTTGTGAACTTACCTCTAAAGTTCTTGGAGGCTTCATAGCTTGCTTCATCACACCATAACACTGAACCTTAAGAGTAGAAGGGTGATGGTGCTCTCTGTTCCTAGTCGTTGCCGCTCCCATCTTCGGATGGATCATTTAGAAACTTTTGAAGTGCTGGGCTCATCCTTCATGGGACGTCACAGCATTCAACTGCTGATGAACCTTGGATTTCAATATGCTCAGTGTCTCCCTCTGAAATGCAGATGTGTACACTTAAGAAAGAGGACATACAAATGGATCTAATTAGCATTAAGTTTGTTCATTTTGAAAAATGTACACTCATTTGGCTAAGACTTTATATTGATGCGCTTGTATTTTGGATCATTCAGTGTTTATACATTTTTGATTGACCATCAATATCTTCCTTGTGTTGAACTATATTGGTACAGTATAAAATAATTGTGTGCATCTTATATTTTTCTGACTTATAGTTATACACCTGTCCCAAACTGTTTTGAACTGGAACGACTGGACACCGCCGATTTAATAAATATTTTCAGTGGTTTCTTAACTTTTAGGGTCACTTGTAGCCATAGTTGGGTAAGTTACTTTTAAAAAGTTATTTTTACAATTGTAAATTGACTACAGTAATCAGATTACTTCAAAAAAATGTAAAAGTAATTTACCCAACTCTGCTTGTAGCTAGCTAAAGGTTAAACACTGCTAAATAGCTGTTTGCCCTTCCTAACAAATGTTTGAGATTGTGTTCTGGAAGGTGTTAATGTTCCCTATCTGCCTAGCTAGCTAGCTAGGTAAGTTAGCTAACGTTCAGCTAAAGTTACAGAAAGCTAACTTAAACCATGGAAAATTCATTGAAAAACGCAACATAAATAAAATTATTTATTTAGTAACGTTATATTATAAGGTGTTACTTACTCCTGAAGGTAGCAATTGCAACTTCGTCGACTCCACCCATTAGGCTTACTCGAACGTTCTGTCAGACTGGAGAGAGAAAAAACTGGCGCACAGATTTCTCTTCTTTAGTTTTACTGGCAGATCGCAACCGCCTGAAAGGTGCATATACTGCCACTTACTGTGCCGGAGTGAGAGGTCAGTCACATATTTGTTCTGTGCATCTAAACGAAATATCCTTTCGTTCTTGAAATTGGCTCAAATATGATTTCAAGTGCATTATGTTTTAACAAATTTCAATATCTTTGAATAATACTATTGTATTACAGTAATATTTAGAGTATTTTTGTGCTTAACAAATGTGGATTTAACAACCTATACTTATAACTTAAAGCATGTAAATGTGATTTTGCCTAAGAACATCACACCCAAACAATATTATTTGATTAATTCTCTATCCCAGATTAAACTATTAGGACCAATGGTCTATCACATGCGCAAGCATTATGTTTTAAAACAATGGTCTTTAAAATTAAATAAAAAATTGTATCCAAGTCATAATCAAATGTTTGAATCTTGTCAAAATGTACATAGTTCTGACAACCCAATTTTTTGTAGTGAGTGCACCTCTGGACCAGATCAGAAAAAAATAAATCATTACTTCTGTGTGCTGTAGAGTCTTAACAATTTACCTGAATTTAGATTTGATACATCCTAAATATAATACTTATTCTTTTGGTTAGATCTTTAGTTTTTTGCTGACAAATTTTTTACTTGTCTCATTTGACTGTGGGACAAGACCGGCCATACATATGTGGCCCAGAGGTATTTGGGCCAAATACTTTGGTCAGTAACTGGCCCACATGTTGTTTGCCGCCTTAAAGCCAGTGCCACCTCTGCCACACCTGGGCCATGTTCGGTTCACATGCTGTATGCCAGTGCCGACTGAATGCCACCTGTGCCAGCTTCACGCCAGATGTGGGCCAACTATGTCTGCTACCTGGGATGATGTGTGATCTGGGAAGTGACTGGTTGTATCTGAACACGATTATAATGGTTACTCTGAGGGGCTGATCACTTATCCAAACCAGGTACAGTATTTCACATATTAAGTTGTTCACAATATTTGTAAATGTTATTTTCAGTTTGATGTTGAGGGTTATAATGTAAATACAGCTGGCAAATGTTAGTTTTAATTTCCAGGGTGTAATGTGAAAAAAGGTGATGATTTTGACAGGGTATGATGATTTTTTTATGCTAGCAGCATAGAACCCTGTATTGCACTGCTGGTTTGCTTCTAAAGCTAAGCAGGGTCGGGCCTGGTTAATCCCTGGATGGGAGACCAGTGCTGCTGGAAGTGATGTTGGACGGCCAGTAGAGGACACTCTTCGCCCTCTGGTCTAAAGATCATTCCCAATGCCCCATGGTAGTGACGGGGACATCTGCCCTGCGTAGAGTGCCGTCTTTTGGATGGGACTTTAAATGGGTGCCCTGACTCTCTGTGGTCATTAAAAATCCCATGGCATCTATCGTAAGAGTAGGGGTGTTAACCCTGGTGTCATGGCCAAATCCCAACCAGGCCTCTCACTTCAATCATGGCCACCTAATAATCCCCCTTCTTCCTAACTGGCATATAGAACTACTTAACTCTCCACCTGATAGCTGATGTGTGGTGAGCGTTCTGGTGCAAAATGGCTACCGTTTATCGCCCAAGTGGGTGCTACACATTGGTGGTGGATGAGGTGGGCTTTCCCCCCCACTTTGTAAAGCGCTTTGAGTTCCTTGGAAGAAAAGCGCTATATAAGTTGAATGCATTATTATTATTCTTTTCTGTAGGCATTGTAACAGTTTTAGTAATGGCCATCTGCAGCATGAATGTATCACTAATAAACTACCCCATCATGGACCAACAAGAGGAAAATGTCTGACACATTGTAAAAACCCTGCCTAGCCTGGTAATCGATGACTGATCCTCAAAACATTTCTGCTGAGTTTATTTGAATCCTTACCAGTAACTTCAGAAAAACACTGTATCATGGTATTTAGTGTTTATACATTTATTAATTCATGTTTTTTATTTACATTAAATACGTTGTGCTGTGTTATCCTGCAATGTTATGAATAATATTGTATTCTGCAAGGTCATTCTGCTGGCTTGTCATCATTGTGACTTTTAGGAAAACCCTGTAAATTTTTATCCTGGCACCCATAGTTGACAATCTAAACCACAGGTCTCACACATATCCCACGGAGGGATAAGTTTACATTATGCAGGTTACCTTGTACTTTAATGTCACTTATTGGTTGAGTGTCAATTGAAAGGAAAAAACACCTACCATACACTAGGCCTTTGAAAACGTCGGTTTGACACCTGTCATTGACACACATTGACACACCTCCCACCCAGTCACAGTGGTTAGCCCTCATTCACAGCCTTAGTTTTCAACAGTGTGAAACCTGTTAGAAGAAAGGTTGTTGTCTACCATTGATGGTCTCTCATCTGTGGTTCACAAAGCATTGGCGTTTTACTTTTAAAATGTAAATGGTGAACATTCTGTGGACAAGGTATATGACGAGTCCAACATCTATTCATTTCTGAACACATAATTCAAGTGCATGGGGAATTCAATACAATGATACATTATTTGCATCCATGTTGCAATCCACCGTGATGCCCCCATCCAACTGTTTCACAACAGAAAATTATTTTTCACCCACACAAGTTTCATTTCTGTTGACATTTTCTCGTCATTTAAAATAGGTGGAAGTGGCAGCAGGGGTCTTCCTGTTATCAGATAAGACATTTCAACCACCAACAGCCATGAGCTAACAGCTGTCTGCTGTTTTGAAATGCATCTCAACCTGTACATGACAGCCTACGGGGACTCCTCCGTGTTTTAAATACAATCAAGCAAGCTGTCCAAAACACTTTCACAGTTACAAATGTAATATTGCTTGCAATGGATATGTACTTGAAAATGCATAGAAAAAACATTTATGAACATAGTGCATCACTCGCCATACGGAGTGTATAACCAGTGCATGTGTGTCACACATTGTCCTCAATTTTGGCCAGTGCATGTTAATCAAATATCACTTCCAAATCACCCAGAGAAAGAGGAGTCAGTCTGCAGTTTAGTCCTCCTTGCACTAGGGGGAACTCTGATAAAGCTTGCAGAAGTGGGAAGGATTCACCAGTACAGTTAGGCAGTGGGTTAAAGTTTATAGAGTCCACCAAATTTACCATTTTGTCTATGTGGAGGTTGTTTTTTTTATAGCCAACGCAGGTCGATTCCACCTCACACGTGTCATTTCTGAGATTGCTGAAGATTTGCTGCTCCTCTGTAAAACTGCAGAGGCCTACTGACTGCCCGTCAACACTCATGTTGTAGTGTCTTCGTGCCTGGCACCAAACACATCGGCCTTCCCCTGAACAACTGCATGACACGTGACCGGACCGGTAGCCCGGAGCAGCATCGCAAAAACCGGTCTCTGTTTCGCACACAAACTCTTCCTCTGTGATATGTGCGTCTACTAAAGAGGGGCTCTGGCTCCGATAGCCGTCCATTGTCACTAGCACGGCGTCTGACCGAATACCACAGTCCTCCCCACGTAGGCTCGCATCAGAACCTGAACAACAGCCTAGTCCTACCCCGCTGTCCTCGGCCACTCTGACATCCCTGTCCATCTTCCTGTTGATCAGAGGGGAGACTTCAGATCCATTGCCACTGACGATACTCTCTGGCGCCCCAAGGCTTTCGCAGCCACTATCCTCTTGCCTTGTCGAGTTTCCTTCATTTTCATCTCCAAACGTCGGTGATTTGGAGCTAACCCCGCTGTCCAGACTCGTCCTCCTATCCATCTCGTCTTCCTGCTCTGCCTTGACCTTTGCCGTAGTGTTCTCATTGGACACCCAGAGCATTCGATCTGTCCTGGTTGGGCTCATGAACCAGCCCTTGTCTGTGACCCTCTCCACTGGGACTGCTCCCATGCTGAGAGGCTGCCATACACTGCTTGGGGATTTCTTAGGAAAAAAGAGGAACAGAAGAATTACCAATGTGAACCCATAAACAACCAACTGGTAGAATGGGAAAGTGATCAATAACTGGAAACATACAGTACTGCAGCTAAAATAAGACTTTCGTTTTGAATATGAGCATTGTGTGGTTTCCTCATTTGTGGAATTTTTTTTAGAAAGGAAAGATTGCTAAGACAGAGATAAAACAATCAACTGTTTTACATGTTTGGTATATGTTCCTTTTTTGCAATTAAACAAAGCAGAAATGTTGTTCCATTCCCCTGGAGTGATCGGATATGGTGCAAAGTCAGTGAAACAATTAGTTATACATACCAGGGCAACAGGCATTTTCTCAGGACGCCTCAGGAAAATGCAAATGCAAAGAGCCAGTATGAACGTAATGCCCAGCACGCAAAGTATGGAGAAACACACCACAGCAATGACGTACCATTTCTCTGATGAGAAACAACATGAGTTTAATTAGTTTAAGACTAATAATGCTATTCTAGGCCAGAGTGTATAAATGTGAATGAATATCATTATCACAACATTGACAAAGTATTCCAAGCAAACAACCTGGTGATTCTGACCTCTGACCCTAACTAGAGGTTCATTGTTTAGATTACCTTGCTCTGGTAAGAAGAAGCATTTCTCAGGGGATGGCTCGCTGGTGAATTGTCCTCCACTACCCCCAACTTTGAGGCTGACACAGTACTCAGTTCCCCAATGGAGAGATGTGAACCGAATCTCTGCATCACCACTGTCACTCGTGACTTCCAGCTCCTGCATTGTGGTCTAGCATCAAATAACATTTTCAGTTAATATAGCATTTTAAATTGATTCAATTATTCAGCTCCTATAAGCACCTATATGGGGTCAATGTTTTCGGAAGAGACTAATACAATATACAAATATTAAATAGATATATTGCATCAAACCACCTGCAAACTTTTAAGTAAATATCTTCCACAAAAAACACTCAAAACTCTGCATCTTGTTGTACCACATCTGATACTTCACGTGTGCTCCATGTGAATTAACTGTATTCATATTTCGATTTTAGTTGATGTCCATCACATCTGTTGTCTTTGAAGATGTTTTATGAGCCCCTTTTTCAGCAATATTTTTGCACATTCATGGTTTCAAATATTGAATGCTCTGCTCTTACTACTGAGTTGTTGTTGTTTTACCTAATTTCTCTTAAATGTATGTACATAACTTAGCCGCTCTGGATAAGAGCATGTGCTAAATGAATAAAATGTGTATGTTAAAATGTCTAACCCCCTAATGAATATACTTAGTTTCATAAAGTTTGTCCCCAAGTTCATCCCTACATGTGACTCCAACAGACACAGATGTAACACCAATTAAAAAGTATATGTATTTAAAATGTGAAATATATGTAAATTGATGAGACTGGTATGTTTTTTGTTAATCTGTTTAAAACTTTACCTTGTTTTCTGGACATCTCTCTTCTAGGTAGACTATGTATATCAGGCCATATGGAAATATCCGAAGTAAAAGTGGCTTTTTGTGAACTTTGACTGTTACTGAATTTAGGGTGGCCAGAATTGTACTGGATGGGAACTGCAGTTTAGCTGAAAGAGATAAACAGCAAGTATTGTTTGTCAGTTTAAAGGTGAACAATGATGAAAATCTACCATTTGTCTATGGTCCTAAATTGCAAGAAATTATTATTTGACATTCGCTCACATCAGACAACTTTCTCACTTCAAGAAAAGGGTCATGCGAGCGCAAGTGCTATATCAACATATTGCATGGCAGTCTTGCTAAATAGAACTATTTAGAATGACTGTAGCTTGTGATATGAAACAATTGAAGTATGAAGTAAAAAACACAAGTCTACATTTGAATATTTGAACACGCCCACTCACTATTACAGCGTGCAACCAGTTTTTCCCATCTTTGACTATGTCAAAAAAGTTATGATTTAAACCATGCAACTGACATTTGTCATATAAACTGTTTATATTCTGCACCAAAAGTGAAAATAATTGTTCTACCACATTATTGGGGGACAGAGTCATATAACCTATTCCGAGCTAGCTCGAACCTGCTCTGCCTGAGTGAGAGAGTGGCCTGGTGACAGAGAATGTCAAATAATTATCTAAAGTGATTTAGGAACATAGACAAATAATAGACAGTTGACATTGGTCCCCTTAAAGGGGAATACACATTGAGAAAGTATCCCTTTAAATTGTTATTGTTAAAAACATTTAGCTCCAGAAACATTGAAGTAGTGTTAAGAAGTTTCTTACTTTCTTTGCTGGTGAATCTCTTGGTAGGTGACCAGGCAGAGAGGCCGTCCTTAGTGACCAATCGTACTCGGACCTTGTATTTGTCCTTATAGTCGTCAATAAGGTGCGTGAGATCACAGTGTGTGAACTTTATATTTTCACAGCTTGTCACGTTAGTCCATTGAGTAGCACCATACTTGCTCATCTGCACCTGGTAAAGAGCTGAGGGTGGGGCACCTTCAGGCGGGTCCCAGATGAACATAACCTCCCCGTCCCACATGTCCACCGTCAGGTTGACTGGCTTTAGTTGGGGTAGCCCTGTCACAAAGATAACATTTGAAATGTAAACGAATTTCCACTCAATGACGAGAAATTCCATAGTAGGAAGCCTTGGTTTTCTAGTAGAACAAAATAACTAGTTTGTTTTTTTCTCCAAAGGGAACAGAGACTCACCAGAGGTTTTCTAACCCAGTTTCTGTCTCTTTGTGGTTGAGGATGAGTCAGTGTTTACAGTTAACTCAATATTTGTTAAAATTCTAATGATGTACATGTAGTACAGATAATCTGTGGTATTATTGATACTGATATTCTACTGTATAGGACATCCCTGAAATGCAATTGTCTCAGCCGACTTAGTAATTTTACATTGATTCATAATTTTAGCAATCAGCAAACAGATGTCAATTAAAATAAGCAAAAACTATAAACATAGAGTATGTAGAGTATAATTACTAGATTTGGAGACTGGCTCTTGTGGACTAATTTAGTGTACAAATTATCTTGGCCAGGTCGCAGTTTCAAATGAGAAACGGTTCTCAACGTGCTTACCTGGTTAAATAAATTATAAATAAAACAATTAAAAAAATAACTGGTCATTTCAAATAATGATTGAAGCTTTAATTACCTGACGTATGTTCTGACAGTATCAGAAGAAGAATAGAAATCCATAAACTCCATTCCATATTCAAGGCTTCTGTTGGAAATCCTTATAGAATCATCATTACAGTGTCACCCACACACTTCTTGCGTTCTTTGTAAATTCTGAGTTACACAGCTAAATCCGACTTAATAGAAACCAGCCCAAAGAACCGTTTCTAACTGAGCCAAATGTTAATGAAACAGCTTCAGTAAAGAAGGAAGAAAAACTCAGTTTTTCTCATCTGTTGTTGTATGAGATTACCTCCGCTACCGTTGACGTGACTGGGTTGCCGTCTTGTTTGTTTAATGTGACTGTGAGGAGGCGATGCGTTTTTCCCTCAAATGACAGACGCGCCTTTCTACTGACCACGACTTCCTGTTCTGACAACCTACAGAATATCGCATAGCAGAACTCCCCTCCTCGTTCTCTCCACCCTTCATCTCACGCGCGCGCGCTCTCTCTCTCTCTCTCTCTCTCTCTCTCTCTCTCTCTCTCTCTCTCTCTCTCTCTCTCTCTCTCTCTCTCTCTCTCTCTCTCTCTCTCT